>VYZU01070895.1:0-18436 GCA_013401355.1 Ceyx cyanopectus
GGTGGTGGTCTGTCCTGTCTGTCAAGTGCAGAACCAAGCCTGCTGTGGTGCCTCTGCAGCCCTCAGGAAGGCCTTGGGGAGATTAAACCTTCAGGTGGGAGGCAGCTGGGTGACTGAACTGTGAGTCCTTCCAGACCAGTTGCAGATGGGGATCTGTCTTCATGTAGTTGCTCTGTCCCTCTGATTTTTGAAGACCCCCTGTGTTTCAACTTGGTGTCCTGGGGTTATTGGGTACAATTCCCTGATGGATAAGCCCTTAAACCTGCAAAGTAAGAATGGCTGTTAAGTGTGTGAACTGGGATCCAGATGTAGCTGGGACTGTGCTCTCCACACTCTGGTTACTGTGATGATTCTTGCTCCTTACATGATTTCTGGGATCCAGATGTTTGCTCTTTGCCCTTTCCCCACTCTTTTCAGAAATGTTCTTGACAGCTTTTAACTTTTTTTTTTTTAAAAAATCATGGTTTAATAATTCTTTTTGTAAAGGAAATACAGATGATTAACTCTACTAGGCTGATTGTTCCTGCCAAAGGCTGCACTGTTAAATAAAACAAAACAAAACCCTTCTCACTACTGTTTGCATGAAAACCAAAACTGTAATGGAGAGAAAAAACTACAAGCAAAAGCAGAACCAGTCTAGTTGAAGGACTACAAATAAATCTTCTGAAGCTACACTCTGTGTCAGTGTATTTAGTTTAGCTCCTCTGAAGCTCATTCCGTAGGACTGGTTGCAGATTCTGTGAGCTGGTTTCCCAATCTGTTAATATAAACCCTTAAATAGATCCTAGAGATAATTTGGACTGATCTGATCCTTATCTGTAATAGCTGACTGATTGCCACGAGGTTTGTGTTGGGAAATGCAGAGGTCACCTGAAAGCTGTCCTTTCATTTGACTTCCAGAAAGCAAGCAGGTGCCTGTGCTTGTTTTAAGGAATAACCTGTTTATCAGGAGCAGACACTTGTAATGCTTGAGTTGTTGGCTTTGTGTTGTTTTTTTTTCCATCCTCTCCACTCTTAAAGCAACTGCCTGAGGCTCTTGTCTGATGTGAGTTCTTGGAAGGGAGACCAGGCTTCCTGGAGGAATGATGTGGGTACAGTTATTCTCTGTGTTCCTCAACAGGACAGAAATGCCTTTAGATCAGAGCCCCGTGCCTGCTTTCTGCTGCCTGGGAGCCTCTGGGAACATACCTGCCTTTCTGGGCTGTGTGTTAAAGCTGTTGTTCAGTGAGAAAAATAAAGGGAACATGTTACATGAGGGAAATTTAGATGTGGTTTGGTCACTGCCTGAAGCTATTGTGTCTGTGGAAAAATCCTTGTCCTTCTGGTCCTAGAAAAGAGCAGCACAACCTGCTGGAGCTGGAAAAGAGCTTTTCTCAACAGGTGCTTGTCTTTCAGGGCTGAGTTGATACACCCTGTGCTGGGGCTGGACCCCCTTGAAGGTGAGGCAGGAGGGAGCAAGGAAAGGTCCTGCTGTGACTGAAAAAACACATGCTGCTTTTGGGTAGCCCTGGCACAGCCTGTCCCTGCTCCCAGAGCTCCCAACTTTCCAGCTCAGCCACAGGCACTGGAGGTGTCCAGGGACCGGCCCTGAGGGTCAGACCCTCTGCTCTGCAGCCGCACTGGACTCGGCCGAGGGAAAGGGTGGAAGCCTCTTAGCAAGGAGCAGTGGACAAGGGGGGAGTGTACTCCTGCCGGCCTCCACCACCACGCAGCTGGGAAAGCTGCTTTGCTGGCTGGGACAGCTGGTTTCTGGCAGCTTTTGCTCCGCCCCTGATCCCTCGGGGGAAGGTGGATCCCCTTGGGGGGTCGCCTCAAGAGTCGCGACAGCAGCTCGGGCCGCACTTCACAACAAAAAGCTCAGCGGGTTCGGGCAGCGTAGGCCCCCGCCCCTGTCCCCGCCCCTGTCCCCGCCCCTGTCCCCGCCCCTCCGGGCTCCCGCTGCCGTCACAAGGCGGGGCGGCTGGAGGGCTCCGGCCGCCGGAGCAGCGAGAGCGGTGCTTAGAGCGGCCCCCCCCGGAAGCGGAAGTGAGCACCGTGCTGGGCGCGCGAGGGTTTCCCGGTTGCGTTTCGGGCGGCGGGGACCGCGGGCCTCGGGGCTGCCGGTGCCGCCATGGGGGACGATATGGATGTGATCCCCGAGCGGGAGATGAAGGTGAGGCGCGGGTGGAAGAGCAGGCGGCGGCCTCGGTGATGGGGTTGGCTCGGGCTCGGCGGTGGGTGACGGGCCCTAGGGGGGAGACGGCTCGGGCCGTGAGGGGAACGGGGCTTGGGGAGGGCTCGGCCTGGGCTCTGAGGAGCTGTGGGGAGGCCTCGGCTTGGGCCGTGGGGCTGGGAGGCCGGTGAGGAGGGATGGTGTTGGCTCGGGTCACTGCGGGGACGTTGTGAGATATCGTGAGGGGTTCGTGAGGCAGCGGAGGACTTGGCAGCAGAGTCCCGTGCACGCCTGTGGAGGGGAAGAGGGAGGGGCTGGCACGGCCTATGTTGGACCGGGGTCTGGGTGACGCCTGGGAGAGGAGAGACAGACTGAGAGAGTTAGAGGAACTTCATTCTGGGAGAAGAGTGATGTGTTTCCAGCTCGTGCTGTCAGCAGGCCTCGTGCTGGGAATCTCTTGCATTTAGGAATAACACGTGTGGTTGGCAGCTGTGGAACAGGGGTGGACGAGAAGTGTGGTGTCAGCCCATTGCTGGCTCTCCCCGGGTGTTACAGAGAGGCTGTACAGGCAGGAACGTGGCAGGGTGGATTCCTGAAGCCCACGTGGTGTCTGATTTCTGCTTGGGCACCTTCAGAAACAAGGGAATTGGGTTTGTTTTGCAGAAGGTTCTGAGTTCCCACAGCCTCATCAAGTTGCAGGATTGGATTACTCAGTACTTTGGCAGTAACTTGGAAATACTCTCAGCTGCTTGGTTTGAGTTACTGGGGTTAAATCCAGTGCTTTGTTTAACAACTGGTACCTGGGAAAGGGAGTCTTGCTCCTATGGATAACCTGAGGTTTAGCAGGGGAATAGAGCAGCTGCTGTTTNGGCAGTGTCAGCCTGGGTATGGACTCTGCCTTGGCAGTTGTTTTGCAGCTCTCTTGGAGAAGCTTTATCAGCTTCTTGCCTGAGAGAAACTGAAGGAACCCAGTGTGTGTACAGCTGCTTCCCACCTCTCCCCACCAGGACTTCCAGTTCAGAGCCCTGAAGAAGGTTCGGATCTTTGATGCTCCAGAGGAGCTTCCCAAGGAGCGCTCCAGTCTCCTGGCAGTGTCTAACAAATATGGGCTGGTCTTTGCTGCTGGAGGAACCAGCCTGCAGGTCTTCCACACCCGGAATCTCCTCATGCAGAACCAGCAGGGAGAAGATCCCAATAAAATTGGTAAGGCACAGTTCAGTCTGGTGGCTCAAGGGGAGGTTTGGTAATAGAGCCGTTGGATTTTGATCCACTTCTTGTCATGATCTGCCATGCATTGGAACTGACCACGTGTTCTTGGGTGGGAGGGCAGGAGCTGGATGTTCTGGGCCTGGAGTTGAGATTGTTGGGAACACATCACCAAGATGCTGTGTGCCCTGGACTTTTCCTAGTTGAAAGGTCCCTTTCACTTGCAGCCACACGCTGTCTTGGTGACAGGCTTTGAGCCTGCAACCTGAGGGGAGTGTGTGAGTGGAGGGGCAGAGTTTTCACACTGAGATATCTACTCTGACTAAACGTCTGCCCTGCCAGAGGAGAGGCAATCTCTGCATCACCTGAGTGCAAATCACATCTGAGTGCAAAATGGTTCTTGTTCTCCTGTTGTCTTTAGGAACTGGTACCACTCCAGGTATTCATGGGCATATGTCAATAAAACCAAATAGCTGTTCACTTATTTTTTTTTCCTTCGGGCTCCTGAGGAAGGAAAGTGAAATTTCCTTTTCTTAGGACCTTGGTAGCTCTTGAGACTATTGATAGAGATGAGGGTATTTGCTGTCACTTGGGTTCTCTGCAGGTTGGTTTTGCCAGCTGCTGTTAACAGGACTGGTGATTTTTATCTTTTATATTTTTATATCCCATAAAGGGTATTTATTGCTTTACACAAAGAGTTCTTACTCTTTTGATTTGTCCCCTTCATTCTGTCTTCCTTTCCTTTTATGCTGTCAGTGGATAATGTTCAGAGTATCTTGGTTCCCATGAAGTTTCCTGTGCAGCACCTGGCTCTGAGCTGTGACAATCTCACCCTGTCTGTCTGCATGATGTGCAGTGAGATCGGTTCCTTCATTGGCTTCTTTGATGTCCGCACGTTCTTAAATCAGGTAAAGCAGGTGCAAAGTGACTTTGGGTTTGGGTGGTTCCTTCAGAGTACTACAGGAGAAGAGATACAGCCTGGGTGGGGTTTTCTGTCTCTCTGTGGGAGATGTCTTGTAAAGGAATTGTTCACACCCTGGAGGTGTTTAGAAAATGAGGTCTAGTGGTTAAAGACGTTAGGATGAAGGTTGGATGTGATCCTAGAAGTGCTTTCCAATCATGATGATTCTGTGACTCAGTAAACTCAAAATCTGCTGCTTATTTTTATCAGTCATTAATTTATAGGGAGGTCAAAACCCCTTCTGGTTATAGAATGAGAGAATTGTCAGGGTTGGAAGGGATGTTAGAGCTCATGCAGTTCCAACCCCCTTGCCAAGGGCAGGGACACTTCCCAATAGAGCAGGTTGCTCAGAGCCCCATCCAGCCTGCCGTTAAATAATTGCAAGGATGGGGCTTCCCCCACCTCTCTGGGCACCCTGTGCCAGTGTCTCAACACCCTCAAGGGGAAGAAATTCTTCCTCATGTCTGATCTGAATCCACCCATCTCTAGTTTTAATCCATTCCTTCTAGTCCCTTCACTACCCGACAGCCCAGCTTTCCTGTAGCCCCCTTTGCATCCAGGAAGCCACAAGAAGATCTCCTTGGAGCCATCTCCAGTCTGAACAACCCCAACTCTCTCAGCCTGTCCTCACAGGAGAGGTGCTCCAACCTCTGACCATCCTCTTGGCCCTTCTCTGGACACACTCCAGCCCATCCTTATCCTTCCTGTAGCAGGGGCTCCAGAACTGGGCGTGGCTCCAGAACCGGACATGGCTCTAGAACTGGACACCTCTCCAGATTTGGGGGTCGCTCTCTGAGGACAGTAACTCATTTTCCTGCTAAGCTTCAACCCCTTTGTCTTTACCCAAAGGCCAAGCAGCAGAAACGGGCGTTTGCCTACCACAAGCTGGCCAAGGAGCCGGGAAGTGCGGCGGCCGTCAACGACCTGAAGTGGAACCCCTCCAGCCCCGCCATGCTGGCCGTCTGTCTGTCCGACGGCAGCATCTCTGTGCTGCAGGTCACCGACGCTGTCAAAGTGTCGGCCACGCTGCCCCCCTCCGTGGCTGTCACCTCTGGTGAGTGGCACCCACCCCCATCGGCAGCCTGTGGAGAGTGGGAGGCTGAACGGGAGGAAGCGGCTCGAGATGGGTTGTGTGTGTCGGGAGGAGGGGTCCTCAGATTAATAATAAAGTCTTAAACTCCATGGGAAGTGCAGCACTGGAGCTGCTCTCTGCCCCTTGGTGGAGGAGCTGCACCTTGTGAATAGTTCAGGGTGACCAGTGGGTTGTGCTGTCTTGGGTCTGACTGTTGTTTCCAAGGAATGCCACAAAAAAGTCATCATCTGCTGGGTTTGTCCTGTGCACCTTTGCTTTCTCTCACTGGATGACTGCCTCTTTAATTCAGTTTCATAGTTTGGTTGTTTCCTTTTTTTTTCCCCTAAAAAACAATTTTAATTTATTGATCCTGCATTTATGAGGCCTCTTGAGTTCCTTAGTGATAATTAAATTCTCTTGTTTTTTCTGTTTTCTGTTTAGTGTGTTGGAGCCCAAAGGGAAAACAGCTGGCTGTAGGGAGGCAAAATGGCACCGTGGTGCAGTATCTGCCAGTGAGTACTGTTGGTAGCAAGGCTATGTGTCTGTTCACTAGTTTTTTTTCTTCTTTACATCACAAGCTATGGAATATGGTCAGGTGGAACTTGATGGAAACCCCGTGGAGCTGCCCAGCATCAGTAGTATTAAAGTGTATTAGAGCAATGTTTGGTTTAGTTCAAAGTTTGTACAAAATGCTGATTTCTGAGAGGCACATGGTGAGAGCTAAAGAGTTGAGTTGCTCTAAACCATTTATTTGGGCTTTCTGTAAAACAGCTTTATTTGTTGGCTTTTTCTTTGTATTTAAGAGTATTTTTACTTGCAGAATCTTCAGGAGAAGAAAGTAATCCCCTGTCCTCCTTTTTATGACTCAGACAACCCTGTTAAAGGTATAATATTTTATTATTTGTTTTTAACTTGTTTTCTCTTTTAAAATATTTTTCATTATTCTTCCTTATTCTGTATATGGTTAGAGCAGCTGCTTACTGCTCTGCTTATGTGAACACACTGTTTTTTAAACACTTGGAAAAACAATTATATGCTTTATTTCTGGGTTGTGTAGACAAATTATCAGTTGCCCAGAGTCCTTGTCTATTTCTAGAGTGTTTTCAATACACATTTATTGCTCAGTGATAACACTATCACAGGTAACCTCCCTTTAGCATGAGGATTTTGGGATGGAAATCCCATTCTCACATTTCCTGTGAATTTCATTGTTTTGACTCTGATAAAATGTTAAAGCAATGAGGTTAGAAAAGCAGAAACACTATGTTTTGATATGCCAAAGCATCATCTGTGTTTGGAAACATTAGCATTTTGCCTGGGATATCACAAAGCAAATCAAATAGATTTTTTTGGTTTCTGTTTAGAATTTCTGGGATCAGATGTGTTTTTTCCCCCACAAAAAGATTGATGTTCTGCAGACAAATCATTGATATTCTTTATCTAGAATTCTTTAGTTTAGAAGCTGATGATTCTTTGTTTGTCAATTACTTTCATGTGCTGTGTACAATTAAAATCAATATGCAGGGTAGTATAATTTGGAAGTGTTTCTGGCTGAGGCATTGGTTTCTTCTCTTTCAGTTTTGGATGTACTGTGGATTGGCACCTATGTCTTTACCATTGTATATGCAGCAGCTGATGGGACACTGGAGACACCTCCAGAAGTGGTCGTAGCCATATTGCCTGTAAGTGCCAGCAAGTCACAACGACACGAGTGTTTGTTGCTTGGTCTTGTCTTGTTCTTACAACAATGTGATGCTCACGTTGGTATCATGTAGAATTCAAGTTTGGTACTACTGTAAATCACTGGTTTGGGGTGGGGGGGATGGAGAGGACAAAGTAATAACATTGAAAACCAATCCATCACCTGTTCCCTGCTGAGATCAAATCATGACATGATGAATTCTCACCTCTGAAGTAAACACTGGAAGCAAACCTTACCTGATGTGGAGTCCTGGTATACATTGGTGTATTTTTTGTTTATTTATTTTGTTTAGGTTAAAGAGACTTTTAGGCCTGATGGTATGTTTTTATTATCAAGTTGCACATCCCTGATGGGGTTGTGAGATCTAAATTCCCTGGTAATGTCTATTGTTGCTTTATCTCTTGAAGGAGAGTTTTGGTTTGTTCTGTTCTTTGATTTTCAAGTGGTATCATGTTACCTGTGCTCTCTCAAAGCATGTGGCAATTATTGGTGTGCCCTGATGCAACCATATTTAGGGGAAATTACCTGATGTCTGCATTGGATGGTAAATTGTCAATGTTGGGCCTTGCAGAAAAAGGAAGAGAAGCGACCAGAGAAGTTTGTGAATTTCATGGAGCCCTGCTATGGGAGCTGTGCAGAGAGACAACATCATTACTTCCTTAACTATGTTGAGGAATGGTGAGTGGCAGGAATCATGGCAAGGTCTTTTCCTTGTTGAGTGTCTGAGTGGTCTGTCCTTCTCTCTCCATATGTTGTATTCCTCATTTTTTGTAATAGTTTAATACCAGACTGTGAGAGAGATGAAGTGAATTTGTTATTATCTTCTGCAGTGGTATAGCCAGTCATGTTTCCCTCATCTTGGGAGGAAAAGCCAGTTCTGTATTGTTGCAGCTGTATTCCTAGTGAACAATTTGTGCACATGCTAGTGAACTGTGGAACTCAGGATTGTCATGTTGGTTTTAACCTGTTTTTGTCCTTGCTTCCAGGGATTTGGTTCTGGCAGCTTCAGCAGCTTCCACAGAAGTCAGTATTCTTGCCAGGCAAGGGGATCAGGTAATTTTTTTGTTCCTGTTGCATTTGTGCATCTGTACCTCCTCTGTCTCAAAAAACCTTAAGCAAATATAATCTTGATGGTTGATAAAAGATGGTATATTTTTAAAAAACACCCTACAACCAAGTAAAGAAACCCTTTATTTTTACATTTGAGTTGTACAGAATCTTAAGATAAATGTAATTCTTAGACAAACCAGAAATCTGAGTGACACAAAAGAGAAGGGATAAACAAACACAGTGTGTTGTGAACCAAGTACAAGAAGTCTGGTTTTAATGATGCACTTGGCAGCCTCAAAATTTGGTCAAGCTCACTAATGAAGTGATTCATTTGAGGTCATGAATTGAAGTTAAACCTTAGAACTGCCTGACCTTAACTCAGTCAAGGGCCCTGATACTTCTGGCTTTTGTTAATCTGACAGATTTATGTAGATTCTGTTTACCTTTTTTGCAGTGCTGTCTTATAGACTGTAGCAGGCTGGAGTTCCTCAGAAGGCTGATCACAGGAAAGCAGTAGTCACAATAACCATCTTACTTTTTTGCAGAACTGGGAGTCCTGGGTTTTGGAGGATTCCAGCAGAGCAGAACTTCCAGTGACAGACAAGAGTGATGACACTCTGCCTGTTGGTGTTGCTGTAGACTACACCAGTAACATGCCTATCCCCATCAGTAAGTCTTTTCTTGTGGAATAACCCAAGAATAGCAACATAGGAGATCTTTTTGAGGGACAGTCTGGTTCTCAGGGTTCTGGGAGACTGTTCTGAAGGGGAGACTGACACATCCTGCCTTTTTGATGCCTTACTTATGTGCAGGGGTTCAAATGGCAAAGTGTTAAATACAGTTCTTCCCCAAAGCTTCCAGCAGCCTGTGGTATCATACTAACTGACCTGGCAAACAAAGCAGAGCTCTGTCTGTGTTTTGCAGAGCTGGGATAACAGGGAGTTTAAAGGAGTCATGTTCTAATACTGGGGATTTCAGACTGCCAGTGAAGTTGTCTTTATTGTAGCTTATGCAACTTTGCAGAACTGTTTTGTGTGAAGTACATTTGCACTGATCCAAAAGAAAAGTGGGTTAGTTTCAAAGCCCAAAAAAACCAAAGATCTCCGAGGTGAAGGGTTAGGTTTTAATTCTTCATTAAAGCACGGGACCTGTAGTGACTGAACCCTGCTGTGCTCTCCAGCGAGCCAGTTGCCTTATTGCTGTACCTTCTGTGCCGCCTGAAGGCGCTTCAAAGCACCTTGTCAGAGGCTGAGGAAACATCTGAGCTATTGTGTCGTCCCTTTAGTGAAATCTGAAAGCCCCTCTTTGAAACCCAGAGACAGATTGAAATGGAGATGCCTTCAGGCAGAGTGGAAGGTACTGCAGTGGAGAGTTCTTGAAGAGCACAGGAGGGGGCCGATGATCTGAGCACTTTACCTGAATGAAAACCTACAGAAGGGAATTGGGGTCAAACTTTGTACTTTAATGCAAAATTGAATTGGAAGCGTGTTCTCTGTTAATCTGTAACAGTTACTGGATTAAGGAATCTGTCAGGACAGAGTTTTTAAAAGCCTGGTTTATGCTGCATTAATGTTTTCAGAAAGGCTTTTGCAGAAGCTTTTTGCTAAGACATTCCCTGTGTTCTCACCGAGTGCAATCAGCTCAGTTTTGGCTGTGCAGTAATTGGCTTTGCAGTTCTCAGCAAGTTTGGATTGCAGAGAAACCTCATTTGTCCTGGAGCTTGTTCCCATGTGGGAACTGCCCTTCCCTAGCACACTTTGACTGAACAACCAATAGGCGGAGAAATGCAGCCATCCACTGTGCTGCCTGACAAAATCCTCACCATAATTACAGCAGCTTTTTCCTGTATCCTAGATCTGTTAGGATGTTTTCTTTAATTAAGGACAATTAAAGCATTACAGAATATAGATACTGCCTTTAACTGTGCTGAGAATATTTGTACTGAAGCAGACTCTAGACTCAAAATTTCAGCTGCACAAAATATCAGAAGTTCAGATGATCAGTATGTTTGTTTGATGTTGGCTTTCTTTAAAGCTAAAAGCTTCCTACCTAGCAATTCCCTTTCATAATTTATATATATAGAATGTTAATGATGCACCAGGACCCAATGGAATGTGGGGTAGCTGAAAGGCATAGGGGACAGAGAGAGGGAGCAGTGTATAGGTTAGTGTATAGTTCTCAAGAAAAAAAGACTGCTTCAAAATGTGAAAAAGCTTGGTGCAGGAATTCACAGCTGAGTGTTGGGCTTTGTCATTCAGTAGATGACATTTAATTGTCAAAATAACCCTTCATCTGTGAATTTATGAAACATGAAGTCAGGAATAGGAAGGAATAAAGGAGGGGAAGTGGGAATTGGGCATTCAAGAAGCAAGGGAACGAAGATGCAAGTGAGAGCAACAAGGGAGAAATGTAAGTGATATTGTGCTAAGCAGGTCATATGAAGGTGCCAGTAGGAACAGAAGAGGAAACTTTGGCTGCAGGACTGACATATGTGTTCTCTGGCAGGTGATGACAAGACCCTTGCTCCAGCTCCAGTTCTGATCTTGCTCTCCACGGATGGTGTGCTCTGCCCATTTTACATGATCAACCAAAACCCTGGAGTGAGATCACTTATTGTGACCCCAGAGCCATTGCTGTTAGTGGGGGAGAGGGTTCCCAAGTCAGCAGGTAAGTGCTCTGGTGGGTTAGGGAAACCCTTGCATTTGTGGATCTTTGTAATCTTCATCTCTAAGTTTGGTAGTCAGACATACATGTGATCACAGAAGATAAATATTTTTATCTTTATGATGATAATGGGGAGCAATTTTTGAGTGTCCTGTGTTCCCAGGACTGTTCTCTGTGCATCAGTGTGAAATTACTTAGTCCTGTTTATTATGCAGGATCTCAAGCAGACTGCACACTTAGACTGTACTGTGCAATCAACCCTTGGGGAACAGGGCCAAAGCAATTCCAGGAGGCCCTTTGCCTAGCTTTGGGGTGTGTGACTGCAGGCTCTGCTTGGTGACAAGGTTGAAGCACTGTGCAGGCTCAGAGCATGGTCTCTGCTGCAGAGACATGATGGTTTTCCTCCATATGTTTTGCCACAGGAGGTCATGGTATGAACTGAGGTGTTTGGCTGCAGCAAAAGGTAATTTAAACAAGAGCTTTCTGCAGCACTGTGCAAGTTGTGTTGGCAGGTGAAGACCAGTAGTTTTATTTAAGTTATATATGTGTTGCCTTATGCAGTGCAAAACAGGCAGTTTCAGATGCTGGGGTAGGCAGGTGAGCTGATTGTTTTGCTTGTCCACATGCATTCAGTAATAATTGCACACCCACCATTTTTTTTATTTTTTTTTTTACTGAGCCCAAATTTGCTTCTCCTTCCCCAAACAGAAAGCTTTTGTTTGGCAGGCTGCCCATCTGCGGCTCTGGCTTTCTTGCGTGCTGACAGCCTGGTTTATTTGAGGTGGCAGGAACCTCATCAAAATCAATGGAGGAAGGTGAAGCCTTTTCAGAGGAAATTCCAGACACCATTAATCTAGACAGTCTGTAGTATTGATTGTGGCTTGCACCATGTGCAGTTTTCTGTTTCACTGACTGGGTTTGGGGCCTGGAAGCCTGGCTCTGCCATCTCTCTTCCTCACTGTGCTGTCTGCCCACTGAGCGGGATGGTTCTGAGCTGTCCCCTGTTCGGCTTTGTGATACCTCCTGCCTTGGGTCAGTTCAGACCAGTGACTCTTTCTTCCCTGTTTGTCTTTCTGCAGGAAGTACAGCCACAACTCCCCCCACTCCTCCAAAGCCTGATGCAGCTCCAGGTGTTGTTGCTCCTGCCTGCAGTCAGCCTCCAGCGGGGAGTGGAGCGGCTGCGTTCTCCTTTCTGCCTCCAGCCGCCAAGGCGCCCGGCTCTGCGGGCAGCGACCCTCCACCTTACCCCTTTGCCTTCGATGCCTCCACGCAAGCCATGCCTTCTGCTCTGACTGGAGCAGCAACATTTTCCTTCTCCTCTGCATCTCCCAAGGCATCCACAACTCCTGCTCCTTCTGTAGGCACCACTACAGCTACTGCTCCCTCCTTTTCATTTGGATCCATGAACTTTAAACCCGCTGTGGACAGCTCACCGGGGCTGCCCCTCTCCTCAACGCCCATTGCACAGAAGTCATCTTTTACCCCTTCAGCTTCTTCAGTCAAAGTGAACCTCAATGAGAAGTAAATAGATAATAGTAGTTAATGCAGTGGCTGGATACTTGTTAAATTACTCCAAGCATGGGCAATGTGTGGTAGTTCTGAAGGTGTTTCTGGCTTTTTGCCATGATAGATGTTCCCTGGGGTCCCAAAAATGCACCAAGGAAGCCTCTCTGTCCAAGATGCAGCTGTCTTGGCTGTGAAAACCCTAAGTGCTTCCTGTGCTAGAGGTCAAAATATTAGTCAAGAGGAGATGCAAAAAATCTGCCAAATTGCCAGAGACCTAGTTCTTTCATATCTTTGCTTCACAGGCATTAAATGGTAATTCCATGCTTTGGTTTGATGCAAGTCATGGTTAAAGACTCCCAGGGAACACTGACATTTGAAATCCTTTATGTCTGGGAGTGGTTTAGTGTGGTGGTGATAGCACAAGTCCCCAGTGTAAAGAGTAACTCGGAGCTGAGAGGAAGCTGTAACCATAGCTGATGAATTTGCTTTCCACTCCCCTGTTCAGTGGAGAAGGTGCCAGACCTTTTGGGTTTGTTCTTAAATGGATGCTCAGTCACTGAATGCAGGCTCTGAAATCTTCAAAGCTTGCTCATGTCAACCAAAAGAAAACAAATATTGATTCGAAACTGTGCAAAATGGATTTGAGTGATGAGTGTTCTCAGGTTTCAGAGACTGACTCTTCATTCCAGCTCCTGAGACTTGCTCTCTGTTTTTAGAAAGAATGATTTAGAACAGGGAGTGACGTTAATTGGAGCTGCTTTCTATGGAGAGCAATTTTCATGTAAATGCATCATAAGAAATTTCTGGTTCAAATAATTATTTTTTAATTAGAAAAATCTTTACCACCAGCAGCTGATGGTAGCTCTTATGGCTTTTAAAATTTTATATTTTGTGTATAAAGCAAATGATATGCTTGTGAATTGGCTGAATATTTAAATTGGCTGCCTTGAGGAGCTGAGTTTGCAGATGAATAGAAATTCATATCTTCTTACAGCATTTCTGTCTGAGCCTTGCTGTAAGGATGATGCTGAAGGACAGCTCAGATTTACCGTAGTTGGTAATTTGGTGCAAAATGATAAGGTGCATTTTGAAGCACAGTAGTACTTTTTTTGCTGGCATTTGCTTTTGCTCACTGGGTGGGTTGTTTGCTACTCAAGGTAGAAAACTTTGTAATTTCAGATACTCAGAATTGATGCTGAATGGCTCCTTCTCACTATCTCCAGAATCTATGCTTTTGTATCTGTATCTGGAGTTGTTGCTGATCCCAGAGGATACTAATTAATTAGAACTTAGTGCTTCATTTGGATGGAGGAAAAGAGCCAGGACCCATTCAGAGCTGAAAGATGTTCTGCTTTCTGTTGCAGGTTCACTGCTGTAGATACCTCTTCTCCCACTAGTACCAGTGGTCAATGCACTTCCACTATGTTTTCATTCTCAACCACTTCCAAAATTACTTCTGGAGGTTCCCTGAGCCAGACAACACCACTTGCAGCCTCTCCTACTGCATCACTGAAGACTTCAACCCCTCTGCCTGCTGCAGGTAGGATTCTGATGCTTATTGTTGGGAATAATGCATTGCAAGCAATGTTTTAAAAGTTTTAGAACATGATGAGCTTCATTAGGCTTCTTTTTGTCTTTCTTTCTTAGTTTTCCTGCTGCTTTTACTGATGCAGTAAACCTCCCAATTTGCACATTGTGATGATGTGATAGACTTAGTAGTGAAACTGGGAAGTTGTTCCATTTGTGCACTTTCTTCCCCAAGCACCATATTGTTGAAATGAACATATTCAGCTTCTCATGTTCATCCAGAAGTTGTGGCATTTTCAGTGCTCTGTAGTACAGCTCTGATTAGCAGTGTTTCTGGGCAGTCCCAGGGATCAGTGCCTTGTGTTGCATCTGGAATGCCCAGAGTTCAAATGCTCCCAAATGAGTTGAAAGATGCCCTTGTTTGTTAGCAGAGTAATAATCTGTATTGATCATGTGACTGGTGGTCTTGAGGTCCTTCAGGAGTGGTACAGCCAGATATTGGAGAATGGTGGCAGTTACCATAAGCAGAAAAGTTGGATGGAAGTGAAACCACCTGAGGAAGGTGTGTTCTTGCACTAGGGCCCACATGCCAGTAGTACTTTGGGATTTGACAGCACTAATTGCAGTTGTATCTGATCACAACCTGTTTTTCTCAAGCTTTATATAAATTCTTACATCACTATTACTTTTTTTCATTCCAGTGGCACGTCCTGCTCAAAATGCACCTTCAGCTGCTTTACTACAGAAGACATCCAAAATCACACCAGTTGCAGCAAAGCCAAGCTCTACCCAGGTAATGGGAATTTGAAGGAATCCTTTAGAAGGTGAATGTTTTCCATGGCCCTTAAATTGCTTAGAATCCATTGGACTGGATGACTATTCTTGGGTCAAAGATTTAGCTAGCTTTTGACATTTAAAATAGTATCAAATCTGTGGGACTAAGACTGTGTTCTACACCTGTCTTTAGAGAGCTGGGATTTGATGTATGTTGTCATAATCAGAGGGGTAGAAACTAATTCTCCCTGTTATTACAAAAATGAGGTTTCACAACTTTCCTAACAAGCAACCAAGAAATGCCTTGACTATGTATTAAGAGAGACACCAAGCTTGTTGGATATTAAAATCAGAGCACTAATACAGAGCAACACACAAAGATTTCCTTTGCTCTCATAAAGCTTTAGCCACATAATTCCAGGTAGTCCACAGTTCTACTTTTAAACATGCACATACTGGTCTTAGTGGAATTAGTGTTCATACTTATAAGCAGTGTCTCCCTGGTGACTTGTGTCTGTGTGGAATTTCTAACTGAGGGCTATTTCTGATATTCTAAGCTCCCTTTTGTGAATGATACATCCCTAAAGTTGGTTTTGGTTTTGTGTTTTGTTTTGTTTCCTTTTTTCTCAGGGTAAATCAGCACTCCCCAGCACAGCTTTAGAGAAACAGACCCACCAGTGGAAGGATTCAGACCCTGTCATAGCAGGAATCAGAGAGGAGGTGAGATTAAGTTGTTGTCTTCATTTTAGAAGCTGTAAGACTATTTTCAAGGAACATAAGACACTTATTTTCAGTTCACCTGTGTTCTGATGGTGTCCATCAGTAGTTCAAAAATCAGAATGGAAATTTTTCCCAAGATACTCAGCCTGGTTTGAAATTGCTGTGTGTCCTGTTCAGTCATCTTGCATTTCAGTCACTGTGCTAGGAAAAATGGAATATTCTTTCCTGTTAATGTTCAGGAAACATTTCTTGCTTTTGCTGCAGAGTGACAGGTGTTCATGGTATAGTAGAAACATTCACTGAGAGCTGCAATGTTTCTTCCAGACCCTGCTATGTTTTGGTGGCTGCACTTTATTCCCTTTGTCTTTGTAGATTGCACATTTCCAGAAGGAGATGGAAGAACTCAAGGGCAGGACCTCCAAAGCCTGTTTCCAAGTTGGTACTCCAGAGGAAATGAAGATGTTGAGGACAGAGTCAGATGATCTTCACACCTTCTTCCTGGAAATTAAGGAAACAACAGAGGTGAGCAGAATATCTTCAAACAGTTTAACTCCTCAGCAGTGACTGTTCCTCACCTGATGTTGTTTTCACCTGCTAAAGCTGAACTGATGTAGATGGAACCTCTGACTGTGCTGCTTCCATGTGGGGGTGATGTTTGCATTTGTGCTTTGAGCAGGCACTTGCAGAAACCCCTTTGCTAGGGATGGCAATGAGAAGATGTTACCTCTTACCCTAATCCATCTGTTCTATTTCTATTTGCAGTCACTTCATGGAGATATCAGTAGTCTGAAGACAACCTTGCTGGAGGGATTTGCAGTGTTACACGAGGCTAGACAACAGGGTAGTCAGAATCATGGCTCAGGGTATTTGCACATGGTCTACAAGAAACCTTTGGATCCTAAGAGTGAAGCACAGCTTCAGGTATGAAGAATGTCAAACAACTTCTAATCTATAATTTTAACTAAAACAAAACAGAGGCTTGCATGTGCAACTGTCCAGCACTTTTGTTCTGCCCTAAATATTTGCTGTTTCAACATAGTCCAGTAAAGTGTGACGAGCTTTTGTTTTCCATGAGTTTGCAAGATATGCTGAAAATCTTGTCCTAAAGCTCCTTTGTGTTCTTGCCATTTGCAGTGATGATTCAGAACTGCTGAAGGGGAGTAGTTCACCTGAGATCCAAGTCTGTTCTAAGCTTAGAATGTGACTCTTGACATCCTGTTCCTTCTCAGCCTATAGTGTTTGCTCAGGGATTTCAGTTAAAAGAAATATTCTTTTTTCCAACACTTTGTAGAAGAGTTCTTGGAATTATTTTTATCTTCAGCAAGTACCTTATGGAACAATTTGATGATTTATTATGACTTACAGAATTGTGTGGTTAATTTCGTGGATGGCAGAGCATAAAGCTAAATGAGATTCTAAAAGCTGGGGCACAAAGAAAAATAACCAGCAGTACATAAAAAGGCTTTCAAAGACATGAAGAAAACTGGGAGTGAAGCACTCTTTTTGTTACAGCTCTGGTGATGAGAGGGCTATTTAACCCTGAGCAAAATACGTGCCCTACAAATTATACTTGGTCTTTACTGTTTACTTTACTTGGTCTATACTGTTTCCGTAATCTCTATAGACTAGCAGGCTGAAGACATAGTTGAATGTCATCTTTGTTAGAGTAGCATCAAGACCACAGACACAGTTACTAGAAACTGGCTGACATCAAGTCTTCTCTTTTAGGTCTGAGCTTTAATCTTCACCTGGATTCTGCAGATTGATTCACAGTCTTAGCTGTGTGTCTGCTTTGGTGTCCACTGTGCCTCTGTGACATTTCAGGCTTATGCTTGTGACTTCAAAGAGATGAGAATCTTAAAAAGCTTGTTTCTTTGAGTCAGACAGAGGATTATAAGGAAAGAATAACAGAGTGGGAGAGAAGTGGAAATGGATTGGAATGTAAGGGGAGAGCTTTCAGGTCAACTTTCTGAAAGTTTACGAGACAGCTCTAGTCTGACTCCTAAATTTTGTTCATTCTGCATCATCCCCATTCTCCTGGGTGAGAAAATCTTGTTTAGTCAACTTTGTTTCTTGGTTTTCAGTGAAGTTTTGAAGATCCTGAGGTTTTTCTTATGTCCAGCCCCATTGATTTGTTGTCCAGAGAGCTGCTGATGTATAATGCTTATAGTTGCTGGAGAGAGGAAACCTGTATTTGGCAGTGTGTAGCAGCCCACAGCCAGACTGGATTTGGGTTCAGGTTGCCTGTGTCACATTAGAATCTTGTGCTGTGTCTTGAAAATTGCAGTGGGATTTTTCCCAAACTGTGTTACTTGCCTTCTTCATCATTGTATTTAAATGAGCATTCTGCTGAGATGAGATGAAACCAACTGCTGCTCCCATTTGCACTACAAGATTGGTGTTCTAGATGTGTTCATGCCATGACAGGCTGGAGGGATGACAGTGATGAGACTGAACACTGGCTTTGTTTAGGGAGCAGGGCTTGTAGCTAGAGGTCTTTGGCTTAGTTGTGCAACTCTGCTCATGGATAAGTCACTTTACTCTCTCTGTGCTGCTTTTTTTCTTTACTACCTATAAAAATCAAGTTAATGCCTTGCCTTAATGTGGGAGTTGTGAGTGTTAGAGAATGCTTTCATGAATCATAGTCTGTGAAGCTGGTATCCTAGAGCCATACTATTAGTCTGCAAAGCTTTGATCACCTATAATTGGTAGAAGTTTCAACACTGTAAAATGGGAGCAAGTGACTCATGTTCTGGAAATGAGACTTGAAATAAGGTTTGTTTTGTACAATGCCTGATGTTTGTAAAACCCTTTCTGTAAAACCATGGCAATGTTGTTCAGGCATTATGGAAAGTATTATTTCTAGTTGGGAGCTGGGATAAAATGTCCAAGCTGAGCCCTGTGGGTACCCTATTGATTGATAAGAAGATTTTTTCACTATTTTGGGTTTTGTTCCAATGATAAAACTTTCCAGGCAGAAATACGGGAATGTGCTACTTGGTTTGAAATGAATCCAAAGGGTCTTCAGCTTCTTCAAGTGAAATTGAGATTTCTGGAGTGAATGAAAAGCTGACTTTTTTTTTTTTTTTTTTTTTTTTTTTT
>VYZU01070895.1:18442-47784 GCA_013401355.1 Ceyx cyanopectus
TTTTTTTTTTGCATGGTAGGAAATTCGACGCTTGCACCAGTATGTGAAGTTTGCTGTTCAGGATGTGAATGATGTCCTGGATTTGGAGTGGGATCGACACCTGGAACAGAAGAGAAAGCAGAAGTAAGTAACTGAAACTGGGAGCAGTAGGTTCAGACTGCTTGGTTTCCTACGTGTTACAAGTTTGCTGCATCTCTGTGAGCAGTTTAAATAGTGCTTATAGAAAAAAATAAGCTTTGTAGTAATCAAATGCATTCATTGGTGGGAGCTAATGAATAAATAAATCCAATAAATAAAATATCTTGAAGTAAATGAGTAAAGCTGCAGTATATCCAAAGGAGAAACATGCCTTTGAGATGAACAGAACTGCCTTGGTGTTAAAACTAAACTGGGCTTGACCCCATGGAGTTTAAGTAGCTAGAACCACTCAAGTCTTCTATGTGTGCTTGCCTGCTTGTGGGCAGGTGTGTAGTGGCCCTTACACCTGTCTCTCTGATTCCTAAGGCGTCTGATAGTTCCTGAGAGGGAGACTTTGTTTAACACCCTGGCTAATAACCGGGAAATAATCAATCAGCAGAAGAAGAGACTAAATCACCTGGTGAACAGCCTGCAGCAGCTTCGACTCTATAACCAGACATCTCAGTGGAGTGATCCCAGTGACACATCTTCTCTTAGCAGTGCTCAGAGGTATGTGAAACACAAGTTCCTGAGTGATGTTGACACTCCTTTCTTGCCCCCAGCAGTGTGCAAGGGTGCATCCTCCAAAGAAAGGTGTTTTGTGGATGTGGTATTGGAGGACATGGTGTCCTAAACTATGCCCAGGTAATACAGGAGCTCATTGGCTATATTTTGTGACACACTATTGGATGCTTATCAGAAGTTTCCCCTAAAATATCATTTTTTCTTAATAATAAACAGGATAATAGAGCCTCCAGGCTGAGCTTCTGATGGTTGTCTGAATTCAGGAGAAGGAAAATGGCTCATAGAGCATCCAAAATAGTTAAAGATGCATGTGTTTAAATAACACAGTATCTAGAGGAGCAAATTATTCTTCCAAAGAAGCCAATGGTTCTAGTGGCTCCTTTGGCCACCTTTTGTGCCCGATTTGGTTTTTCTTTCTGCTGATCACAGTTTTCTCTGCCTTGTCCCAGTTTTGACAATGACCTTGAAAGCCTGCGCAATGCATTGAAGAAAGCTACCTTGAAATCACCTGTCAAACCTCTGCTTAAAGTACCTGGTAATTTATTCCTTCTTCCTGGCATTCACACTATAAATATGAATTACATTTTTGATTTGCAGTTGGATTATAGAGTAATAACTATCTTTGGTTTTCCAGCTAAATTATCCCACGTAAAACAGGCACAGTTGAGGAATTTCCTAGCCAAGAGGAAAACTCCACCAGTTAGATCTACAGCTCCAGGTAAATCTTTAGTTAGTCTGAAATGCTTTCCTGGAGGGTGACTTACCTGCTGTGGGAATCAGTCCTGAAGTTAGCTTTTGGCTTCTCACTCCTCAACCCCTTCTTATTTCCTGTTCCATTTGCTCTCACTAAGAATTGCCCTCAGGAGGCTGCCTTTCTTGGCAGTTAAGAAATCAAATCCAATAAATGCAGGATTAAAACAAGCTAGTAGAAGAGCATCCTAAAGTAGGATTTCTGTCTTGGCTTGAAAAGGCTGAGACAGAAGAGACTGGATGATTCCCTCAACTTAGTGCACACACGTGATTTTTGTCTCTGACATTACAGCGAGTTTGTCCCGATCTGCCTTCTTGTCTACAAGATACTATGAAGATTTGGATGAAGTCAGTTCAACTTCCTCAGTTTCCCAGTCACTGGAGAATGATGATTCCCAGGCAGTGGATCAGGAAGAAGAGGCTGCTCCAGTCCAAGTCCCTCGTCATGCTCCCGTGGTCCGTACCCCCTCCGTCCAGCCTGGTTTGATGGCTCAGTCTCCATCCTTTGGGAAGCAGCCCCTCTCCCTGGGTACTTTGTGTGAGTTGTGTTTGCAAAGCCTCTCCTGTGATCTATGTGTTCTGTTGGTATTTTTAACTGCTGGATTCACTGCCAGTGTTTCAGCTCCTGGAGGAAGGATAATGCAGCCTGCAGATTTTCATTGCCAGGTTGCCTGCAGCAGTTACCACAGTGCTGTTATAACCTCATCAACTTAAGCTAAAAGCACTAAAATACCTTATAGACTGTTCTAGCAGCCTGTTTCTTTCAGATAGTACTGACTATAGGTAGCACTGTCTTCCTTTAGCAGTGCGCCCTCAGCATGTGCACTATTTCTTAAAATAAAGCCCAAAGACCAGGAAATTGAAGTACTACCATGTTTGGGTGATGTGGCCAAGGTTAGGAGTTCTGAGCCCAGTGAGTCACAGTAAGAACTATATTTGCATACCTTTGGTTTCCTTTGTGCAAGAGGGTTTTTTTTTTTGTAATCTCTATAGCCAGAGAGAAAATGAAGGTGTCAGCAGAAATGCCTGCAACAGCAAACTGAAGTCATCTAATGTGTTGAAATGACAGCTCTCAAGACTTACTTGCTAAATTCATCGGGATAATGGAGACTACCAGGGACAGATTGTGTTGATTGTTTAAAAGGCCTGCATGTCAGGCTTGTCAGAAGGAGGCTGTGTGCTTAGAGGAGCTTCAGCAAAGGCTTTCAAGTCTCTCTGTTTTGTAGAGGTACAGTGAACTAATATTCTTGTTTGTTTCTTTTTTAGTGCCTACGTCTTCCAACAGAATGATACCACAAGGTGCAGACAGTACAATGCTGGCAACAAAGACTGTGAAACACGGGGCCCCTGCTCCCACTGTCACTGTTCCAGCTCCCCAGGCAGCTGGGGCTGCAGCTCTCCGGAGGCAGATGGCTAACCAGTCCCCAGGTACAGGGAGGGTTGATTGCCCTAGGGGTGTCTGAGCAGATGAATGCAGCTTTCATGGGAATTTAGTGCCCTCAAAGGAGAAGATCATCAAACAGAATGGGATGCAGATCTGCATTTGTTCCACTTCTGAGCTATCCAGTGTTTCTTTGTCTCCCCTCCCCCTGTAAGCTGCCAGTACAGAATGCCTGAGAAACTCCCACCTCAGGTTTCTTTGTAGCCCTTCTCATCAGTGTAGTGGCAGAAATGTCGATGACTCTTACAGCACAGCAATTGATCTGTGTGCAAGCAACTGTTGGGAGAGCAGGGAAAGGATGTCACTGGCTTATATTAATAACTTCTTCATTACTAGCTATGCAATTAGACCTGAATTATAAAACAATTTTAATATTGAACACTTGAAGTGTTGAGTTCGATCTGCTTGTAAAGTTTTGAGTTCACAGGAGAAAGGTTCTCCAATTTAGATTTTCTTCTTTGATTTTAGACATTTTTTTGGGGCTTCCCCAGTACTGCAACATCATTGCAGGAATGAAAAAAAAAAAAGAGTTATTGGTAGAGGAATTGGATTAGTTTATTTTCCTTGCCCAAGAAACAGCTTAAGTGCAAAAAGTGACTTCGGGGCATGAATTCTGGCAGAGGCTGGGGTATTACTACATAGGTAGCTTCTGTTAACCTAAGATATTGCAATGTAAGTAAGGGAAAGTTCATAAGAATAATTAGATTTGTACATATAACAACAAAGTATACACTATACAGGGAGCTGTCTGGTGTTTTTTGTGTGCTTGAAGGCTGAGATGCCAGATACACCGCATTCCTTCTAGAAACTTGGATGGATTTCTTCTGGACTTACTCATAGACACCATATTGAACGACATACTTAGTATGGATATCATCTATACTTCTGTTTTTCTTTTGTTTTCTTCTCTCCTTAAAGCTGTAAGCACCTCCTTGACTGAATCAACTCTGAAGAACGTTCCTCAGGTGGTGAACGTGAGAGAACTCAAGACTGGTACAGTGACTCCAGCTGTCTCTGCAGTCATAGGGTAAGTGGGTGCCCCTCTTCTTTCTGGCAGCCTCTGGTAGCACTTGCAATAGAGCCCAGCTGCCAGTGGGGAGCAGTAGCAGCATTTTCCATAGGCTGACCGTGTAAGACCTAAAGTGAATGCATTTAGAGAAGAGTACTGGGTTTCTGGAATGAAAGGAAAAAAAAATACTTCCTTTCAGGTCATTCAAGGATTTGCTAATGGCTTGTCCTGAACAAACAACAAGACCAGTATTAACCTCTTTCTCCATTAGGCTGTGAAATGCATTTTAGTGCATCTTCTCCTTTTGGAATCTAGTAGGTTTACTGCTAGTATGTACTTTGGATCTGGTACCTCTCCAGTCACTACCTCTGTTCTGCCTCTTTCTGTCAGGGAAATGCACTTCTCTATCACTGTGTCTGTGGTCTTAAGCTGTCCAGATGTCATTCCTTCTACTTTCTCATCTATTACAGAGAAAATCTTCTCTGGAGTCATTCTTCTGCCTGTTCCCAGATTCAACCCCTCAGGGAAGGAGAATTGTGTTGTGGCTTTTTTGGAAGCTTGGCTCAGATGTTTTTGACACCAGAATTTTGACTGAAGGGTTGGGTGTCAATAGGACCTGATCATTTTGGAAAAATACAGAGCTGTAAGGCAGTCTTCCTCATGAGTAAATGATGACTGTTGTCTTCTGATATTTAACCTTGAATTTAAGATTTCTTGTGAGTTAGCTGTAACACTTGGCTTTCTTCCTTCTCTGCCTCCTACAGCCAGCAGCCAGCTCAGCTCATTCCAGAAGTTTCTGTCTTATTGCCAGGCTCTGTCACCAGCCACAGAACTAGTCCTTTTCCCTGTCATCATCATGACCTTGAAACTGTCTTTGCTTGAAGTTCCTACTATTGCTTAAAGACCAAGATAATACATAGCTGTTTCTGGGCTGGGGAGGCAAGAGCACTACTGGGAAGTCTGAGCAAAGTTGTGCATAGTGCACAAACCAGGATAAACTCAACCACATCCATCTTCTTATAAGTCTACGTGGAGTTGCAAATGCTTTATCCATATAAATGTGGGCTGTACATGCAGTTCCTGGAACAATTTCTGTTGCTGCATCACATCTAGTTTTCATACATGTCTGTTTACTCTTCACTGTCAAAGAAAAAGGTGAAATTCCTTTGATGCTGCTTTTCAGAAAGGCAATAGAGTCTTACAGTTGTGGTGCTGTTGCTGACCTTGAGATTTCATGGTTTCTTCAGCATTTTAATGGGGAAACAGTTTGGGAGCTTTTCATTATTTTCTCCTAAGGGTGCTAATCTGAGAAGCAGAAGGGCAATGCTGTATCTTTTGAAATGAGAATTTGCAGATGGATTAGCTTGGGAAATTTTGCTAAAAGCAAAGTGTTATGATCAGGAAAAGTTCTCCACCCTTTGTTTTCATCAAAACAACTATGGAAAAAGTAGAGAGTCCTGTACAGAGACAAGGACATGAGTGAGCACTGCACATCTGAGATGGGTTCTCACTTCAGCTGTAGCTAGACCTGTCTTACTTTTTGAGTAGACTGGTGGTATTGATCAATCTCTCTAATTGATAGAGCACCAGCCAGCTTCTCCTGAAGGCTTTTTACAGTCTTATTTTATATCTGGACTCATAAAAATGTACTCTTTAAAAATTCTACCCAAATGACCCATGCCTGCCAGTCAGATTCAGCACTAAAATAAAGAGCATTCATCCAGCAAAGTTAATTCATCAGTTTTTGCTACTTCAGACAGCCTGGCTCTTTTGCCACCACAGCACACTCTTCAGGCTGTTAAGCAGCAATGATTTTTCAGTTGTTAGCAATTGTTCAGTGGTCTGTGGCTAGGTGTGTTGGTGGTCCCAGTCCAGTTACTTTATGTATAGTTTTCAGTGCAAAAAAGTTCTTTCCACAACTGAAGGCAAACCCAGGAACTCCAGAGCCTTGCTGTAGAAGCTGTGGGTCAAGCATTCTTCAGAATTCTCTGAGGAAAAGTTTCCAACCCTCTCATGATTTCCACAGACCTGTTGTTTTCTCCTTTGTTGTTGTCTGTGGGCTCTGATGTACAATTCATTTCATGGCCAAAATTCCCAAACCTATAATGTAGAATATAGGTTAATTTTATCTCTGTTCTTGCCATGACTTCATTGATGTTTATACTATGCTTCAAAGCCATGAAGCACATTTTCCCCCCTCCCCTGCAACCCCAGCATTGTCTTCTTGCTCAGCATTTCATGTACTTGTCTGGGCTCCAGCTATAAAGGAAGCTTCTTAAATTTGTTATCCACTAGGCATAAAATTGTAATCCCCTTACCTGCTGATTTCTCATCAACTCCCTGTAAAATAGAATGGCCTGACTCTCTTCAGAGACAAGAGTGTGTGAAGAAGACTTGATAACATTTAAGTCTCAGGCTTTAAACACATTTGCAGACTCCTTTGTTAAATGTGGCTGATTCATTTAAGAGGTTTATTCCCTAATCAGATTTGTTCATTTGGAGTTGTGTGTGGAATTTTTAATAGCAGACTTCTGGAAGCTGTGCTTTTTGAGAGCTGAGGAAGTTCTCTTTTAGACTAGTCATTCATTTAACTTTTTTCCTTTTTAAGATCATCTGTACCTCACTCTGAAGCCCAGGCAGTCCACCAAGTTTTGGCAACTGTTGCTACAAATCAAGCTAAACAGGTATGTGAATATGGAACTCTTTCTCTGGGGAATACTCTACCTGGGCATGCTCAGCACAGTTTGGGGGGTTTCACTGTTTTGAGTAGGTCCTCTGAAAATGCCTTTTCCCAGCTTGCCCTGTGTTCTTGACAAACCATTTATTTATCAGTGACCCCAACAGTGTGATATGAAGCATATCTTTGTTGTGTCTTTTCTCTCCTCTGGAGACTTGCAACTTTTGGGTGGCCACAGCCCTGCAGCGGTAAGGGGTGTAACTGACAAGAAAGGAAACTTTATTAAATAGAGAGACTAAATTTCACCAAAAAATTGCTAGGCCATGAAGGGAGAGAGTAGTTTGCCCATACCATTATTCCACTTGAAGCATTTCTTGCTGGTTGACAAGCTGCTGGGTTTTCTGTCCACACATCCAAGATCCACACAGCAGTTTGGAATCATTGAGCTGTTACCCATGGAGGCTTCCTGGTCTCTGCAAGAGACATGTTGAAAAACTTGAGTATTGAGACTGTATTGAAGTGTCAAGATATAATGGGCCCAAGATTGAGGGGCACTTCTGAGTGCTTTGGCCACCTTCCTCTGGTTTGTTCATAAGTCATTTCATGACTCTCATGATACCAGGCCAAGGACAGAAGGACCTTTGTTAATGGACAGACTGCACTGACCTGAAGTTGTTTTGTGGTTTTAGACACCTCAAACAAGCTCAGTGAAGGGACAGACTCCACCTTCCTCTGTGTCTGCACCCTGTCCTGTGGCATCTACAGCTGGGCCAACATCCTCTAGCAACAAAATCTCAGGTAAGTTGTCTTTTGTGGAAATGGAAATAGGGCCTGGGTGTCCCTTGTCAGGATGTATGGTCCAGAAAATGAAGGCACTGAGGAAGAAAGGTCTGCCTCCACTGAGAGCTTGCTGGGCCAATCTGGGGGGAGAGAATTTGAAAAAGCAAAGTACAGAAGAGCAGGAGAGTGGTTTTGATACAGCCCTGTCTTGTCTCTGCCTGCATCAAGATTTCAGTGATCCAATTCCTCATTCAAAGTGGGTTCAGAATGTGGAACCCTTAACAAGAAACATGAAAGCACATCTGCCAAAGGCTGCTGTGGCTTGACAGCAAGGAGATCAACTGTCTCTGCTGGTTTGTGTTTTCAAACAGGGACAGTTGTTGCGTTTTTGCATCAAAGTGATTACATCCTGAAATAACAGGAATAGTTTTTCCATATTTTGATCTTTGACTTGTATATTTCTATAGGCTGCAGGACTGCAGGAGTACCTGAGTAGCTTGAAGTGAGTCTGTTGAGCACTGGGCTGTATAACCAGTTTCAAAGCCAGTTCAGATACTGTGGTCTCTTGTGCACAGTTTAGAAGCTTCTAAGGAAAGGAATGCTCAGTTGACATCACTCAGTACAAATAGGAGAAGAGGAAACTCTTAGGGAAGGAAGGAATTGATTTTTAATGTGTATTAGATAATAATGCTCACATTGGACATGGTTTTATAAGCCTCTTGCATAAATGTCTGAAATCCATCTCTGATGCTTTTCTGCCTTTAATCCATGGATATAGGTTGCCTCTTAGCCAGGGGTAAGAAGCAGTAAAAATAGCTGGGAATCATATTTGACTTGGCAAATGCTTCTTAAATTTTGCTTTATTGAAAATGGCAGCTCCTGAATTGTTAACACTTCCTTTTTTATTTCAAATGTGTTTTGAAATGTTGATGAGAGATTATTCTGAGGATTTCTTGATTGATTTTTTTAAAAATTGTTTAATGTTTATTGTCAGGGTAGTGACACCTCTCTTTGCTCTAAACAGATGTATGTTATTGCCTTAAATCTTTGAAATAATTCAAGTGTTCTCTGGCATTGTACCAGCAGCAGGAAAGCTGCTGTGCACAAATATCAGACTTGGTAGAAGTGGCAAAACAGCTTTGTTTCCAACTGATAAAATCACAGACTGTGGGTGCAAACTATTCCTGTCTTTTTGATAGTTAGAAGGTCCTTTTTTCTTATTTGTAACACTTGTTCTTGTAACTTTCAGGACAAGGGACGGTAAAAACTGTCACAGCTGTGACTTCTACAGTGACATCAGCACCAGCGACGACCACGCAGCTGAACAAAGCCTTCTCATTTTCCTCTGTGGGGTCTGTATGAACATTCAGGTTTCTTTGTAGTTGATACTCCATCAGCTCTTGGAGCAGGTGTTCTCTACAAGCTGCATTGTGCTCTAAAATGGCACCTGCAGATGTTGGATTGGGAGGACAGGGGTGGCACCAGAGTTCTTGGAAAAGACCTTGTTTGTGGAAGCCAACCCGAGTGAGGTGTGATGGGCTGTGAGAATTTGACGCAATAATGAGTTTTTTGTATCTGTAACTAATCAGGAGTAAATAATGACTGACTTTCTGCTCAGGTTTATCTCCAGTGGACTAGTGAACAAATCATACACTGTGTGACAGACTTCTGACAGAGTCAGAGAAGAACATTTGTGCTGTATCCTGTATCCTGGTGTTAAGGAAGAAGCAGGGAAAAGAAGGCAGACCACAGCTAGTTTAAAACCTTGTTCTTTATTTAGTCAACAAAGAGCAGTAGCAGGAAATCTTCCCTAGCAAGTTGAGCAGAGGCATGTTGAGAATGAACTTTGGCTTTAGAGCAGCAGGAGAAGAGGGTGACCACTGGAAGCTTCTGCTCCCAGAGGAGAATGAAGAACCTGAACACAGTCTATTAACACTTGTCATCTCTGAAGATGGATTCCCAAGAGTTGGTTAGGTTGGGTTTTCTAGCCTGGACATACAGATACAGGTTTCAAATGCTGGCAGAGAGGCAGAAGTGCTGGAATTCCCAAGTAGGACTTGAAATATGTGCTGATGGTCAAACTTGCTGAATTACTTATTTTAGTACAACAGAACAAATTCCATCTTCTGGCTTGAAAAGCCAAAGCCTGGGAAGGTGACTAGAGATTCCTCATGCCATCTGGTGATTTCAGTTATGTAACAATCACACAAATCAGCACATGGTGTGGACATGGAGTTGTTTGGAGACCTCTCTTAGGGAGTGCTTTTTAAGGGATGACAAAAATATTCTTTTGATCATATCTTACATTTGAGGGAGAAGGGATGACTCTTTAGAAATGATTGTTTGAAATTCTGCATATTTACCTACCTAATACTCCAGTGAATTTCTCTTTATTAAGTGGGTAACATGAATTATTTCAGAGCACACATGCTTTCCAGTGGCTGATTTCTTTCAATCTTTATATTTCTCCGAGAGTTTGGCAAGTGGATGTTACCCAAACACCTTGCTGTGCTCTTCAAAGGGCTAAAATAGTTCTTTTGAGAGGTGGAAATTCAGATTCAGAAAGCAAACAAACCCTGCCTTTGTCCCAGGCTGCAGTGCCTCAGTCTGTAAAGCAGATGCTGAATACAGTGCTGTTGTCAGTGATGTTACACAGCCTGACTTCTGTATCAGCAGCTGCTCTTTGAAAATGGGAGAGAGCTTAAAAAGCCTCAGGGAGTGAAGGTCTCTGGAGGACCCCAGTGCTCATTATGAAAGATCACAGTATTGTTGCAAGACAGAATATTTTTAGTGTGAAATAGTCATAGAAACTTAATTTCTGCCTTGCTATAAGCAATCTCCTTGGCAGGTGGGAGTGTCTGAGTATTCCCTTTTGTACCTGCACTGTCTCTTACCTTTTGGCTCCTCTAAATAAGCATTGGGCACCACTGGGGCTTCTGCTCTTCTAGGCTCCCAAAAGCTATCAGGGTTTGGTGCATGGTGCTCAGCTGCTGAGCTGAATGGGCAAGAAATATACAGCAGAAAGGAAAGAATAGGGGAGGATGAGGGGTAGTCAAAAGAACTTTGAACTCTGATGCTCTTTAATCCTCTAGAAACCTTGTGAGAGGGAAAACAAATGGAGCCCAGTCTGTGTGTGCTTCTTTCTGATGGGCTGTTGTAGAAACTCCTCTGTGTAGCTGTGTGCCTGACTTGGTGCTGGAGTCTCAAAGTTGTGCTAATCATGGGGTTGGAATTTTCAACACTGAGCTAAGTGTCACTCTTTTCTCCTCTTTCCTCCCAGGTCTGGGTTTAACTTTGGCATTGTCACCTCGGCTGCTTCATCCCCAGCACTGCCCAGCCTTGCTGCCTCCCAAGGTTAGTTTGGAAGAGTGTGCAGACAACATCTGCCCTGCTAAGAGAATGTTTACCCTTTCTAAGTCGTGTATGTTGCAGTTCTAATATGAAAATTGCAGTCACTGCAGCACCATAATATCCATATGCTGGATTATAATGCACAGAAATCTAGGCCACCTGCCTTTCCATTAAGAGGAAGCAAAATATTTGCTGCCAAGAACAGCTAGGAGGTACTAGTTTATGAAAAGGGTGACATCTGTAGTGCTGTCCTCTGCTGACTTTAATCTGGAGATGTAAAGTTGACTGACACAGAAAGCTGTTGTTAAGTGGGATGAGCATTTTGTAATGGGAGGCAAAGGCTTGGGAAGGCTTTTTGTTGTTTCTGAAATTGAGTTGACAATAGACAGGCTGCCTTTCCATTTCCATAGGTGGACCATAATTGCTCAGTCTGGGGAAAGAGGGACTGATACCTCTGCTTTATCATATTTTTGAAGTTTTCTGCCTCTATTTCAGTCTTTCAAAAGAGATTGTATAGTGAAAAACTCAATTCCAGTGTTGTTGGTTGCTCTAACAAAAAGATATCAGCTCTTCTTACAAATCTTGGCTTGCTTATATCCTTAGACCATCACAGCCACAGCAATGCTACTAATACTCTGTTGACATTAAGCAGAGAGAACTAAATTGGCTTAAAACTTGAAGATTTGGTTAACTGAAAAGCTTAGGTAAATAACAGTGATTAAAGGAGGAGTGGGAGGTGCAGGAAACAGACTGCAAACCACAGCCTTGTGTGAGGGCACTTATTTCACACTGCTCCATGAAGTGCTTGGAGCAGCTTTGCCTCTTAGCTGGTGATGGAAGAACAACAGAGGGAATTTCAGTGCCTCGGGAGGAAAGAAAAGCCATGTTATTCAGTGTCAGTTACTGTTATACTTAAATATACATAATATACTTACAGGGTAAAACACAAGGATAATACCAGCCATGCTAAGAAGCTTTTACTCTTTATTTGATCTCCATGCAGCTTTTCTGTACCTTATCCAAATCAAGCCATAATCCAAACACCAATGCAGTGTCTTCAAGTCAGAATTTGTGTGCATTTGATGCTCAGAAATGAAATGACAGTGCAGAGGATAAAACTACTCCAGTCTCCCTTAAAACTTCTGCATCTTTGCACTGCAGGAGAGCAGTAGATTTTATGAGTGGAGGTGCTTTGGCAATTAGAATGGAGACTTTTCTCTAGCCTTTCAGAGCTGAAAACATGCTGCATAGAAACTGGTTGGTGGTCTATAAATAGCTGCATTTGTAAAGAAAGGTTTGTTTCTGTAGAAGAGCTTTCAAGTGCCAGAAAGTATTTTTATGACCTGAACTCTCTTCTGAGCCATTGGTTTAAACAGAGAGTTCTGTAGCATATGTGGGGTACTGGATGGTTTTATCAAGATCAAAAGCTGAAATTGTCTGTACTCAAGGGGAAGGGTGGTTAAGTGGAGGCTATGACATGAAAGTAAGTGTTTGTCACTGCAGCCCTGTCCCTGAAGGCTTCAGATGTCACTGCTTTCTCCTGAATGCACGTGGAAGTGGCAGTTACCTGATGGTCAGAGGCTCTATAGTCTTGAGGCAAGAGCACTGCCTAACAATCTGTGAAACACTAAAACAAGTTAGTGTTGTGAAACTGATGAATGAGCTTTACCTACTGTGACTCAGTTTGTAACTTCTGTCTCTCTCACATACAGCCCCTGCTAAAGATTCCACCCAGCCAGATGCATTTGCACTTGCTGGGAATTCCAAATTTGGAGTAGTCACTGAGAGCTCCTTTGCTTTTGGGTCTCTCAAGTCAGCAAGTGCTCCAGGAGCTGGAGCAGGAAGCAGCTCCTCAGCAGATGGCGCCCCCTCAAACAAACCTGCTGCAACAACATCTTCTGCTCCCTCCTCAGCCCCTGGCAAGTTGGATATCACTCCATCCAAACCAGATCACTTGTTTCAGAGCAATCTAGCTGGGGAAACCCTTGGGAGCTTCTCTGGACTACGGGTTGGTCAAGTAGATGATAATGCTAAGACCAGCACTAAAGCACCACCTACCAGTGTTGCAGGAGCACAGTCCACTAAAGCATCTACAATACCCTCTGGATTTACTTTTAGTGCTCCCTTGTCACTGGGAAAAGCTGGAGAAGCTGCTTCAACCTCAGTCACATCAGCTGGCCCAGCACCCCTGCCCACCAGCACTAGTGCCACAACCAATCTGTTTGGCAATGTCCAGATAACCAGCACAGGGTCTTCTGGGGTATTTAATCTTGGGGGCTCTAGCTGCAACAAACCCACCTTTACATTTGGTATTCAGCAAGCAAACAGTATGAGCACAGCCACCTCTACCCCTTCTACTGTCTCTGCTGCAACGACCCTCTCATTTGGAGGTTTCCTGAGTTCATCACAAGCTTCTGTCTCTGCTGCAGCTTCTAATAAGAGTGCAGGGGATGTCAAACCACCATCTGTGTTAGAAAAGCCATCTGAAAATGAAGCTGTAGCAGCTGGGTCTTCGCCTCCACTGACACAGGCACCCCAGCCACAGATCCAGCTTTCAGAGTCCACTAAAGAACCCTCTTTACCCGAGGCCACAGCTGGGGACACCATCTCTGCAGGCTCTGGCACCACCCCAGCAGCACCCACCCCTGATGCCGTGGTGGTTCCTGCCTCCACGAGTGATTTGAAGGCTCCAGTGCCTCCCACTGTCTCTCCATCTGCTGCTCCAGATCAGAATGTCTCAGCAACCACTTCCGCGACCAGTGTTGCCTCTCCTGCAGAAGCCACCAGCACTTTGCCTGCTACCTCTGATGTTACTACCTGCGTTCAGAGTCCAGTAGTTGGTGCCTCTGTCTTTGCCCCCACATCTGCAGGCACCTCGGTGTTCTCTCAACCTCCCAGTTCCAGCTCTGGCTCAGCATTCAGCCAGCCTGCTGGTGATACAACTGCCACTCCTTCCTCACCACCTGTTTTTGGACAACTCCCAGCAGGTACCACAGCATCCTCTCCATTTGGGCAGCTTGCCACCAGTACCTTGTCCACTGCCAGCGCTACCACGCAGGCTGCCACCTCTGCTTTTGGCACTTCTGCTTTTGGCACCACCACCTCCGGGGGCTTTGGTCAGCCAGCCTTTGGACAAGCACCAGCCTTTGGGCAACCAGCAAGCAGTTCTGCAGGTGGCTTTACCTTTAGCCAGTCAGGGTTTGGGACAATGCCAGCCTTTGGCCAGCCAGCAGCTTCCACGGCAGCCTCCAGCAGCGGCAACGTTTTTGGAGCACCCTCCAGCACCAACAGTCCCAACTCCTTTTCCTTTGGACAGCCCTCTGCCAGCACGGGGGGTGGGCTCTTTGGGCAGAGCAGCCCTCCAGTGTTTGGGCAGAACACTGGCTTTGGGCAGGGAGGATCTGTCTTTGGCAGTGCTGCTGTTACTACTACGACGTCATCTGCTGGCTTCAGCTTCTGCCAGGCTTCAGGTAAGCGCAAACTGCAGGGAGATGTAGTATCCCAGTGGTGCTGTCACAGTCAGCAGTGTATCACCAGGGAAGGTGGGATGGGCTTTAATGCTTTTTCTTTTTTCTCCCTCTGACACCTGATGGTTTTGGTTGTTTTTTTTCCAATTAGTAGGAATAGCAGCTGCAGTGTGTGAGGGGGAGGCTGATGTTGGAGACCAAAGAGGCTTTTGCTCTGCTTTGCTATTCATCCTCAGGCCTCTGAACATAGCCTTTTCAATCCAACCTTGGTTTATTTTATACTTACCTTGACTTAACTTTGAATTAAGGATTGTTCTGCCTGTTGCACAGTGAGTGGGTTGGCTTTAGCATGGTATAAAAGATCTTAAACAAGTATGTTGTGAATTGTTACCCTGAGTGGGAAGGCAGCTCTGAGAGCACAGTCAGAGCAGTGAATCCAGATGCAGCCCTTCCTTCAGTGGGCTGCATTGAGTGTGTGCAATCATGGATGCATAGCCAGGTGTAGTCCTCCAGCATCATCTGGGATGGCAAAAAAACCAAACCCAACTCCAAGCCCTCAAAGGGATGGATAAGCAAGGGACTAATCTGTTGTTTCCAAATGCAGAAGTGGATTTATCTCAAAATCAAACAGTGGTAACAGGAGCACCCACTGCTTGTCCAGAGGGTTGAATTGAGTACTGGTGCAGAGCAAACCTCCTTTGGCAGGCTCCTTTTGTTCTCCACACTGCTACAGCATATTGGGTTATTTTGCCAAATCTTTGTCTGTGCAATCTTCAGAGAGTTCCCAGGGAAAAGTGAAAACTACATAGTAATAATAGAGAACATGTATTTCCAAAGAAGAAAAACCTAATTAGGCTCATTAATTAAAGTCGATGGCACTGTAGGCAAACGGGTTGCTCAATTTAACTACAGTAATGGAGAATAGTTAAAGTAGGAAAAGTGAACTCTGCCTGAATGTGCCTAATTATAGAAATGCAGGTTTTATTACAAAACTCACATTTAAGTGAACTGGGAAATGGAATGAGGAGTTGGTTTGGTTTTTTCTTTCTTTTTTTTTTTTTTAATCAAAACATTTCATTATCTGGAATGGGAAGCTTTAGGTAACAAAGCTCTGATCCTCCCCACACAGAATGCTGGGGGGGGTGTCTCTTCATGGTTTGCAGCATTATTATAGCAACATGAACAGAAAGCCAGTTCTTATACTGGCAGCAATAATCCCACAGGTGAAAAGGCTTTTGTCTCCTATTTCATCTTAAGTTGGCTGATTGGGAGTATGACTTTCAAATAAACTTTCAGTGCCATTTATTATTTTTGTATTGGCATGTACCTTGAATTTGTCTAGCCTAGTTACATTGGATAACATCATTTGTATACCTGTGTTTTGTCATGGGAGACCTGTCCTTTCCTTGTCCTGGACTTGGATCACCTCCCTGAACTTCCTTTTCCCCTACTGCTAGTTCTGATGGTTTATTTTCCTTTCTTTACTTAACAGGTTTTGGTTCCAGTAACACAGGTTCTGTGTTTGGGCAAGCAGCTAATACTGGAGGCACTGTCTTTGGCCAGGCAAGTATTCATTGGTTTAGTTGAAACAGGGGTCTGTTGTATATAGTTCAGGGTTCCCTGTCTGTTTCTGATATATTTAAAAAAAAAAGAAAAATCATTGTACATGCTCAATAGAAAGTGTCATAGTTTTTACTGGACATACTTGCTATTGTCATGGGCACCAAAGCAGCATCTGCATAAATATTTTCCAAGGAAAATGGAGAGACAGAACATTTTGCCACATGAAAGGTAAGAAAGAGATGTGGTAAGTCACTTGCCTTTATTCTAAATGGAAAGTGGACAGTATAGAATAAGTTTCAGAGGCATTATTCTGTACCATAGACCAGGTTTAAGACAGACTTAAGTAGGATTTCATTGAATTACATGTTAGAAGGTAATTGCTGCTTCATTAGCCCTCTCACACAACCAGGGGAATAGGCCAGACAGAAAAATCAACCCTGGGGGCATGTGCTGCTTTGACTTTGTGTTAAATCCCCTTTTTTTTTGTCCTTTTTTTTTATTCTAGCAGCCATCTTCTTCCAGTGGAGGCTTGTTTGGAACTGGAAGTGGTGGGAGAAATGGAGGCTTCTTCAGTGGTTTGGGAGGAAAGCCAAGTCAGGATGCAGCCAATAAGAATCCCTTCAGTTCCTCCAGTGGAGGATTTGGATCTGCAGCTTCCCAGAGTAAGTGAACAAAACAAGAATACAAAATGTGCTGTGATTTCCATCTGCTTTTGTGAGCCCATCTGCTTTGCTGCTGTTAGTTGTCTTTGTAAATTCTGTGTTAACATGAAAAGCTTCTAGGGGGTAATGGAGACAGAGATGTGTAATCCAGATTTTTTTCTGCTAGGTTTATGGAAAACAAGTAAAGAAGCCTCTGAAACAAACAAGCAGATGCAAGAGAAGTGAAAAATGTCTACATTCTGTAGGAAATTTTTGGTCATATGCTTCTTTGAAACTGAATGCTCTAAATTCTTGTTACCGAATTTCTACTTTCAACTTGTTGCAAGTTAGAAAGCTTGAGTTATTTCTCACTGCCCTAACACTGTAAAAATAGTTCAGAATCCCATGCTCAAGAGAAACCAAGTTAACAAGCATGTGATGGATGGCAGTGTCTGTACTGTCCAAAAAAAGGCTATCTTTATGCAGCACGTGTAAGATATTTTATCAAAATTTGCTGTAATACATGGATAAGCTCTTGGTCATTTTTCATGTCTAGGAGAAGATTTTTTTTCTTTTCACTACATGGCTTTTGTAAAGAAAAACAAATCTGCTCAGTGGCTGGAGTGGGGCTGTGCTTTGGTACAGAGTTCCTTTCATTGCTTTTTATCCACATCTGATAGTCAGGGTGAGTCTCTCCCAGCTAAATTCTGTGAAAGCTGGGGAGATGGGAGGAGATTGTGAATCCCTCTCTGGGAGGAGAGCTCAGCCCTTCTTCTTTCTTGTGCTGCAGCTCTCAGCTGAAAAGCATCAGGGGGTGTTTTGGCCTCACCAACCTGCATGTGGTGCCGCCCCAGCCTCCTGCACATCACTTCTTGCCCAGCCAACCAACTGGCAGATGGAGGCATGAAAACTAGTGCAGGATGCATTTGAGCTCCCTGCAGCAGGGACTTGAAGGGACTATTAGAAATTTCTCCTGGAAGCTCTCTAAAGGATTAGCTGCAAAGGCAAGAATCAATCACTGTCTATCAGAGTAAAGATGATTTTTTTTTAAATGCCAGACTGGAGTTCAAAGCACATTAGTCTTGAGTTTTCTGGGCTAACAGGTCTTGGTAATACCCTTAAAATTGAGCTGAGGTGCAGGTATGCCATTCTCTGCTCCAGCAGTTGGTGTGGAATACTAACTAGCAGGGTCTCATGCCCTTTGAGGGCAGCTCTTGCAGATCTGTGCTTGTTGCATGGATTTGTACATCACAAAAGCTGTTCCTAATGATTTCCTAAGTGTGGCTTTTAATTGGACTGCCCAGCTTTATTTCATTACTTTGTGACTTGGGTTTGGCAGAGAGGGAAAGCAGAAGAGGTGGGGTCCAGCAGGTAGAAAGCAGAAAGAAGGGGAAGCAGAGTCTAAGATGTAGAAGTAGAGGAACAAAGGCAAGCTGTAGAATTAGTTGCAAGTGGCTCAAGTAGCACTTCAAGTCTTCAGAGAGCAAATCCATTTATTTTATTACATCTTTAATGATCCACTAGGATTGATGGTTGAGGGCAGTTCTCTAACCTTGCTAAATTAATCCTCCTTTATTGCAGTGCTGGGTTTTGTGATGAAATAAAACAGATGGTTGACCAGTCAGAAGCTTTGGTTTTTCTGTGTCTTGCCACTAGATGCTAAAACTCTGTGTAGGCTTGTGAAACAAAAAAACTTGAGTTATTTCTCAGTAAGACTGGAAAGGTTTGGCTCCTACTTTAAGGTGCTGTCAGATAGTCATGTTAATTAAAACTGGCCATTGCCAGAATAGCTGAGAATCTTTAATTTGTGCTGGACTGATATATGTGTTGTCACCAGAGACTGATTCTAGCTGCTGAGATTTCTCACTTGAGGGATTGTCTTTTAGTGACTGCTACACAGGATGCAACTAAACAAATTGTCCATAGCTGTGATTTGCTAGATGGCAGCAGTAAGGGGTTGTCAGTGCTCCCTCTGATCCAAACTGGATCTTGGTGGGACTCCAAGGCCCTGTAGGAAAAGAGGAAGGCTCAGCTTCTCCCTGCAGTGCTCTTTTCAATGTGGTGTCATTTTGCACTTGAGAGTTGGGGAAGTAAATGATGTTCCTCTTTCTCCTGATGGCAGTTAATGAAGTGTAATGTAAAATATTGTCTAGTTTGAGCTTCACCAGCATTTTTTATTTCCCCAGATTCTTCTAACTTATTTGGAAACAGTGGAGCCAAGACATTTGGCTTTGGCAGCTCATCCTTTGGAGAGCAGAAGCCTACAGGCACCTTCAGCTCTGGTGGTGGAAGTGTGGCATCTCAAGGCTTTGGCTTCTCCAGTCCAAACAAAGCAGGTACTTTGTCAATCCACCCCTGTGAACACCCATGTTTATCTGGGAGATGTCTCTTGTAGAGTGCTCTACCATTTAGACACCACAGCCTGGACCTGGTACAGGGACAGGAATTGTCTCTGGACAATAAATTAAAAATGGCTCAGTGAATGGAACTTCAGCTAGAGGATTCAAGGCAGAGATTTACAATCTCTTGTGCAGAAAAGCATCCAGCAAACTGCATTTTCAAGTGTTCATTCCAGAAATTCCCATTAAGAGCAGAGAGCTGTGTGAATTAGTTCTGGTTTTGCATACTGTACAGGGAAGAGTACAGAATATGGAACTGAATAAATTTTACTTATTTTAGATGCTTCCTTGGTATATTATCTTCCAAAGTTCACTCTGGGTTTTATAACCCTTTTTGTCTCTATTTCTTCTTGTCAATGAATGCACACAGCAGGAAAGCTTCCTTATAAAATTTGTATCAGACACACTTCAGGTCCTTCTCTTTTGAAATCAGCCTGACCTGTCCTCATACCTTCTTCTGTCATTGAGCTGTTGAGTTAATTGAATCAAATATTGGAAATATCACAAAGCCTCTCTTCTTTTTACTTCTGCCCAAAGAAAGAGACACAAAAGTAGTGGTGACTGTGGTGTGCTCATTAGAACTGAATTGCAGAATGTCCATTTGGTTAATTACCAGGCAAAAATAGAGCCCCAAAAGGTCAGGCAGAGCACAGCTTTTCTCCTCTATCCTCGGGTGGTCCTTACAGTGGACACTGATGAAGGTAACTGTTCTGCTACAAGCATGTCTATTGAAACTTCATCACTGGGGGATGTAGGAGGGGCTTGGTCATCCTTGAAGTTGTCTTGAGGTGTAGAGACTTCTTTGGAGAAGCTGTGCTTAGAGATGAAGGGCTTTCTGCTTCTGCAAGAGCTGTGCTCTCCTGCCAGAGAAGTGGCTGAGATGGTGATGCTGTCAGATCCCACAGCCATGTGTAAAGTGTCTCTCAAGTACTACATTGCTCTTGGTAGTGGACTGAGTTTCTTGTCTCTAGCACATCTCCCATCAGTTATTTTTGCCAGAGGAGAAAGGCAGCACTGAAGGAAGGTCTCCCTTCATTCACCCCATGACTCTTCTATTGCTTTTCATTATTTTGATTTCAAATATCTTCTTGAGATAGGATTTTCAAGAGTTTTCTGCAGAAGGCACATCCACTCACACAGAGTCCCTCAGATCCTTCCCTCCTTGGGTTATCTTTGCTAAATATTGCCCTGAATGGTGTGTCTTCCTCTCCCAACTGCAGTGGAATGCTTTAATTGACTTGAATCCTGCTTTGTCCTGGTTTCACCACTTAAACTTGTGTTGAGGTCTTTTTTATAGTGAGCAAAATTTCAGCCCCTGTGCTAAATACTTGTAACTTCTTAGAGACAGAGGTAACAAGGCATCTGATCTTTGTTTAAATAATTCAGGCCTAGCACTTAATTTTTCCAGACCTTTTGTGTTTACAGCCAAATGGTATCTATTACCTCGACAGGGACTGGAATTTCACCCAGGGTATTAAAATGTGTCGTGGTATCCCATCCTCATCCCTTGGCAAACAAAAGAGCAGGTGTCCTTCATGTTCCACAGTGTCAATTAGGAGCAGGCCAATAATATCAGCAGGTGACCACACAGAATAAAATTACCTGTGTAGACATCCATTTGGAGCTGCAGAAGGCAGCTAAACTCTGAACAGAAATTGCTAAGAGCGGAGTTCAGTTCTTGATTCCCTGCAGGAGTCGTGCACTTCCACTGACCTGACATTGAATCATTGCATCTTAGTTTCCACCACTGAAACCAGCAGTACTTAATACCCGACCTCCTGAATCTTTTCACATCACTGGAGCCCCTAAAAACCAAGCTTGCTCTCTGACCTGAAGAGATGACAGAGACTTGCCACACTGCACTGTGGAGTTCTTCCAGTTTAAGCACTTGCATCCATGGAGTTCTGTCCCCAGGACACTGGATGAGAAGCCAGAGTAAAACCAAACCACCAACCTGGACAGGATACTTCTGCTTCTGCCTTGGCAGTTCCTCTAACTAGTTCCTAGGAACTTGCTTAAATGATGATGAGCAGAGCTTAATTTTAAATCAGACTATATAAGCTAAGCTTTTTTCCCTGTGAAGAGTGCTAGTTTTATGCTGAAGGATGGATAGGTTTGTTTGTTTAAATAAAAGATCAGCCTGGCACCTGCCATGTGTATTGTCACTATAACCTGGTTACTGTGCTCCCTCTCTATTAAGATATCCATCATTTTTATATCAAGCAAGTAGAGATTCCTTCACAGTGTGCAAACCTATATGATATATTGTCACCTCCTAGTACAGCTCTGGGGATTGAGTTAATCTTGTGCTCAAACATTCCAGAGACCCAGAAGGTGGTTTTCTTCTGGATAGTCTCTTAACTGGATTGCAGTTATTTGCATGCATTCAGGCACTTCACCTGTGGTGTCTGCAACAAAACACCCTCAGCTGGGCATCTTTCTGGCAGTTAATTTTGTAAATAATGCTGTGTCCATAAGATAAGATGAACAGCCCCACTGTGGAGATTGTCTGCTTGGAAACCTTGTGTATTTTTCCTTTCTGCATTATTGTTTACATGATGTTCTTGTCCCCTTTTTTTTTTGTTTTTGCCTCTGTTTTGCTCAGGTGGCTTCGGTGCTGCTCCAGTGTTTGGCAGCCCTCCCACTTTTGGGGGATCCCCTGGGTTTGGAGGGGTGCCAGCATTCGGTTCAGCCCCAACCTTTTCAAGCCCTCTGGGCTCAACGGGAGGCAAAGTGTTCGGCGAGGGTACTGCAGCAGCCAGCACTGGAGGATTTGGGTAAGCAACCAGGGTCCAGGGATGGGGAAAACAATGTCTTTGCCTGACAAAAAACTGTTGTGCTTTCTTACCTCTGCATTAGCATAAAGAAAATATTCTGCTATTAATTGCTAAGCTCTAAGTGCCCTTGGTTTAGCTGGTGGGGTTTTGGGTTTTTTTGTTGTTTCTTTTTTTAAAGGCATAAAATGAAGACTTACCCAAAGGAAATAATGGATATCACCTCATTTTAGTGCTGGAACTACTCTGTTGAATCTTCAGCTTTAGAGACTTGGTGGGGGAAGGGAATGTGAGTCATCTTGCAAGTGTCTGAGGAAATGCAGGATTATTTTCTTTCTGCACACTTAATGAGTGCAAATCTAGGCCTACAAACTATGCCTAGCAAAGAAAATAATAAATATCATTATCTGTGACTCTGTGTGGGCACCTTCTCCACTTGTGAGGTTTGGGCTAGAGATTCTAATGAGCATTTCAGTCTTCTCTCCCACCTTTGAGGGGTGGGACAAAGCACAGTGATTCCTGTTTATTCCACACTGATTTTTTCTTTTTACCTGCTTCTTCACCCCTTAAGCCTGTGCTGGGCACCAGAGCAGACAACACATTATACCTTGTTTTGTTCAGCAAATAGAGAATTTCAAACCTTCCAAAGCAGGTTCTGCAATAGGCAGCAAATGCACTTGTTCAACACTGTGCTACCAGCAGGAGACTCTCCTTCACACCCTGCAATTGTGTTCAGACTGAGCAGACCCAGCTAAAAAAAGAAGAACAATTTCCATTAGAGGAATTTTTGTGTTTAAGTATTTCACAATAATTTGTCTTCAGTTTCAGGGGGAACTGCTTTTATGTAAGTCATGTTAGAACATCTAGAAGTTGTTAATTCCCCATGAATTTATGCAGATCCCCATCTGCCAGGGCACCCCTCAGCTGTAGGAGGCTTCAGCTGTGTGGTTCTGCCACGTCCTCAACCCTGATGCAGCAGAGTGGAGAGTCCCTTTGGAAAGGGGAGAGAATAGAGTCAGGTTAATTAAATCTCCACAAAGAAGGATGCACTTGTAAGGACAACTTAGCTTCAACTCGACTGATATCTCCTTCAGTCTCAACTTTCAGCTGTTGTGCTGCAGGATTTTGTTCTGAGATTGGATGTGCTCAGTGACAGTGTTGGGAGCTCAAAGATAAAACAGGATTGGAAGGAGCAGCGTGGGGATGCAGTCAGAGAGCTTGCATAAGCACTCTGTAGACTCAAAGATAATTCAGTGCAAAACTTAGGGTAAGTTGTGAAAATTTCTTCCCTGTTAGAAAAGTGCAGACTCAGTCTGATATTTTTTTCAGAGTTGCCTGAGGAATTTGACTTGGGTTTTAAAAACTTATATTAAAGAGTGTGCAAAATTCCCAGGCAGCTTTACAAAACTCCAGATGTTGAGCAGCAGTTTAATTCTGCAGTATAAAGTGGCATCTGTCTGCCTTTCTCTTGAAGTGAACTTTTAAAAACCCCCAATCCAGAGAAGTTACCCACCAGTGTATTGTGTAGTGTTCTTGAGAACACCCTGCTCACTTAAATACATGCAATTTATTGCTGCTTCAATTCTGAAAAATCTGCATCACTTGATAAATGACTTGGGTGTCAAAAATAGAAACAACTACACTTCTTCAGAGTCTGCAGCTCTGACTGTGAGCAGATAATGTTTTTCTTTCATAAAGTGCCACTCAATTCTGCTTTGCATATAGGAGCTTTACAAAAGACCTGAAAATCTGGGCAAGATAGGTTTGATTAAATTATTATCAGGCAATGACTCATGCCTTCTATATGTTTAAAAAATAAATGTTTGTCCATAGTTGAAGCCATTTCTCTACTCATACTATACTTAGGCTTTTTCAACAGGCATGTTCTTCTAGCTGCAGCCAAAAGAAGCAGTTTGAACCCCAAGTTTTCTTGTCACTATTTTCACCTCCTCTTCCTTTGGCTGGGTGGATGATTGGTGTGTTCAGTACCATAGCCCCGAGGAGCTGGGAGCACTGTAAAAACCTAAAACACATCACCCCAACTTGCTTCTTTTTTAAAAAGAATTACAAACCCTGTTCTGCCTTTCCTGAGAAAAACACATTTGTGGTTCTGAGCTGAAGTTGTCTGCAGAGGCACAGAAGATGGGGCCAAAGATGCAAAGTCACTCAACTGCCCATTGCATCCGATGCTCTGTGTGGAAATGGTGTGTATGGTTGACGTGTCTGGGACAGGAGAGGTGATGTCCTTTACCAGATGAATTGCTTGTCACACTGCTACAAGGGCTGTCTTTTATCTGGAGAGATGTGTTTTGATGTGGGTGGGGATTAAGTCTCCTGGCTCTGGATGGATGGATGGAGAGGTGGGTTAACGTGCTGTCAGTTCGTATTTTAAGTCAGAAATGACAGGAGCTGGTGTGAGGCACCACGGCCTTGCAAAGCTGGCACACTGTTTGACTTGACCTGGGCAGCTGCTGGGTTAGTACTGGTAGCATTGTGCACTTGCAGAGCTTTAGCAGAGCTGCTTGTAGGAAGATTTTGTGTCTGCATTTTGCACAGTTTAAGCCAGAGAAACTGGAAGTTCATCTTTTTGAGTGCAGCTTTTGCATATCATGGTCTCATTACTGTGTCATTCTGATAGCTCTGCAATGCCTGGTTGGTCAGGGTGGGTGGAGAAAGGAGACCAATTTCCCTTTAGAAAATTATTTCTTATTTCAATTCCCAAAAGCAATTGGGGAAGTAATCCAGAGGTGGGGGAACAAGTGCCAGGTAGGCACAAATCTTCAGGAAACCTGGGAATCACATGGGGTTGAAAATGGGCTGGGGAGAGAAAAGACTTGAGAAATCTACAGGTAGTTTCCATGGGCAGTGGATAAGGAACCATCTGAAATTTGGGAGTCTGAGTTTTGTCTCTGGGCTCTGCTGTTCTGTGGCCACGAGCAGCTCATCCCAGCTTGGTGTGTGCTGCCCTGTTTGTGAAATGAAATGGTTCTGTACTTCTGAGCTGAAAGGGTGAATGAATATCTTCCCTTTGATGGCTGCAGTTGGTATTTCCAAGCACCTGAAAACAAGTCTGTGTAAGCATGAACAGATTAGCCTTTCTGCCTGGTGTGCATTGGTGGGAGCTGAGCAGACATTGGTATGGACAATCATCTTTCCCAATCCACAAAATCCATTTCCAGAATGAACAATTAGAATGATTCCTATCAGATGGTCTCCCTCTTTTTGCTGTTTCCTCATTGAAGGAGTGCTCTGTCATCATCGTGGGTGTGGGGGACAAACTTCCAGTGTGAGGGATGCTTGCAAACACAAGTTTTCTCTTCCAACTGCAGGTTTGGTGGAACCAGCAACAACACGGCATCGTTCGGCACACTGGCGAATCAGAACACCCCCACCTTTGGGTCTCTGTCACAGCAGGGTACTGGCTTTGGCACACAGAGCACTGGATTCTCAGCTTTTGGGACAGGTGGAGGAGGTAGGAGAAGTTAATAGTGAACTTAACAGGCCTCATGTCTCCAGTTTTCTCTGGAACTTGGGTGTGATTCCAGCTCCCCGTCAAAGATCAGCCTGGTCCTGCTCTAGGGAAGCAGTGTCCTGGAGAATTGAGCTGCAGGGTGGGGTGGAGCTTCTCAGAGTTTATCTCCTAACTCCATCATTCTGTGGCATGTCAGTAACTCACTTTTCTTCTGCACACCTCATCAGATGATTGCTTTTTACCCCTTTTTGTGGAGTTGCCCTTTCTTCTCAAAGGAAAATAATGAGAAATAAATAGTATCTCTTCAGTACTGTATGCATGGGTGTCTATAAGTAATTAATCTCTAAAGAATCTGCACTGCAAAGTTGAGCTGGAACACCAACAGCCACATTTGTATCTGCTGTAACTCAGTGAGGCTGCAGTGATGTACCCAGGGCTGAGAACAGAGAGGACACAGTCACTGGTGGTCTGCCTGTCACGACCAGTTTGCATTAAGCACAGACTCCAGAAAGCAGCTCTCTGAGAGGTGAATAAGCCAGGCACATTGTGTGCAGTCACTGCTAATGAATGGACCTAGGTGATTAGCAGTGAAAGCAAAGCTCTCTCAGGAACCCAGGCAAGTCACTTTTCTTCTAGATGGAGATTTGACTTTCATTGTTTGCCCATCGCTCTTCCCCTGGCCTAAGGCAGGACAGAAATGTTTTTCAGTCTTTGTGTGGGGAGGGGACTTCTACTACAAATCTTAGGCGTTCATTTCACCTTTTTTTAACAATTCTTTTTCTATTCTTGCATTTCTTTCAGGGTTTAGTTTTGGATCATCTAACACGTAAGTTACTTTCGTGTCTTAACTCTTCATTAAAAATACAAATAGAATTCTGAGTTGAATGGTTTACAAGAAAAGCTTTGAAAGTAACAATAACATAACTAGTTCTGCTTGTTTGTTTGTGTTTTTAGTGGCACTGCATAGAGCTCCAAGTCCAGGCTCTGAGTGTGTGCTGCCAGTGAGGTTAATCTTTCCTATAAGAGAGAATTTCCAGTTTCAGTTTGTGTTCTTTCTCCACCTCTCAACCACATCATGTGTGTGCTCAAGCTGTGTGTGTGAATCTTAGAATCTACTCCATTTGTCAGGTTGAAACAAGGAATGAAATAAATGGGGACTTTTCTGGCTGAATTGAGATGATGATTTACAGTTAAAGAACAGGATTGAGCTGAGGTGACCTCTGTCACCTGCTCTGCCACTGCCTTGATGAGTTGCTTTAAGCAAGTTTCTGAACCTCTGTTTCCCTGTCAAGTAGAGAGAGCTTCTATCCCTCCAGATGGTAGGCTTTAGAATAAACACAATTATATCTAGTTAGTAATTGTTGATGCAGCCTCAGGTGAAAGCTGCTGGAAATACCAACATGTTCTCCTAATAAGCTGCTGATCCAAGTGAGACTGGAAGTTTGTTTGAGAGATCTGCTGAATTAATACTGCCTGAGGGAGGCTCTAACACTCATTGCTGTGTTGGTGTTTTGTTTTTTTTTCTTGCTCCACAGATCTTCCTCTGGATTTAGTGCATGGAGAAGCTAGGAACATCCTGAACTCTCCTGTAGAACTGTGCTGTAGCTCCTGCATTCATGAGTCACCTACATGAACAGTATCCAAACAGTTTTTCTGTTAAATATGAGTTCTCAGACTATTTGGGGGTTTTTTTTGTAAGAAAAAGATTTTGCTTATTTTTATGCAACACTTAATTCTCGCTCTATATTAAACTATTTTATCTGCCTTGATGTTATTTGTGTTGGAAGGGTTTATCTTCCTACATCTAGAATAAATAGAAGTATGTTGTGGTTACCAGTCCTGTACTGGACGTAGCTTTCTGTTGTTCATCCCTTGCCTAGACAGGGGAGTAGCTCAAGTTGGCTCCTGATGTAAACCAGCACATTTTTCATTGAAGAGAATGACTGATTGTCCTTAGCTCTTAAAGAAGGGGCTGAAGTTTTGCTTTGCTAATTTTAAGTACAGGATGGGGCACATGCTTATCTCACTGAAGTGCTAAAACTGAGTCATGTGTGAGCCAGAGGCTTAGTGGAGAAATAGGAAATTATCTGAGAAGAAGCTGGCAGCGTGCAGAACACGTTCCCATGGCAGTAGCATTCAGCAAAGAGGTGGGAAGTAAAAAGCTCTCTCCTATTTTTACCTTTCTGTAAAATCTACCAAACTCAGAAAATGAAACTCAGCTTATAGGGAAAACTTTTGGCCCTGGAATTAGAAGTGTGACTTCCATCCAGAGGCATTAGTGATTTGACAGCCTATGGCTTAGGCTGTTGGATTCTATTGTCAGCTACATTTATTTTTTTTCTAACATATTTGAAATTGTACTTTTTTTTTTCCCTGTAGTTTTTTGCTTTAGTCAGTATCATTTGTGAAATTCTCATATGAGCAAATGTTCGAAAGAGTGCCCTGAAGGTGTTCTGGACAGACACCTTTTTCTGTTTGATGCATCTGACCTCCATGAAACCTCTAAATGATGTAATGGGTTTTTGTTGCTCTGTGACAAATGCATTTGAAATAACAACTTATGTATGAGTGGAATACATGCAGATTGGATGGGGTTATCTTGTTGGTCCTATTGGGACATGTTGGGGTAATTCTGCTTTTTCTATTTTCAGCAGAAACTTTCTAATGTTTCTTTTGGGGTTTGTTTTTGTTTTTTATACCAAACAACATAATGACAAGTGTCTTTTTTTTCTGGTTTGGTGGCCATGTGGCCACTGTTTGAAGTTGTAAATAGTTGGTAATGGTTTGTTTTCATGTCCAGTGCTATAAACTAAATGCTTATCTCTATCAGCAGTTCCTGAAGAAGTCATTTTTTCACTTCTGTCATTATTGTGGGAAGTGTCCTTCCTGCACTGCACCTGGAATGACATTGGGTAGGTTCCCATTCAAAGGGAAGACCCTGAAATAGAGGCAATAGTGCACAAGGAGGGCTGAGTTTTAGATCTGGGGGGGCTCTGCAGAGCTATAGGCTCTGAGGGTTTTATATACAGCCTGGATTGTGGTCCCTGGCATGTGTCCTGTCAGAGACAGCAGCACCATGGCAGGGCTTGGTTTGTGATCTCCCTTCCCCTGAGTGCAGGAGAATGAGTGTGAGTGATCCTGGGACTGCAGCATTGGAACAGAGGGAGAAATGGTCTGGTGTTTGCTGGTTTGGAGGTGGAAGAAAAAGCTGAAGATGGAATGAAGTGCACACTCCCAGTATGTTCTTCTTGACTCTGCAACATTAGTTAAGGCCTAGAGGTGTTACTGCTGTTCTGCTCTCCTTCCTCTTTATAAATAGTAGCTGGCCCAAACCATTGACCTTAAATTCTTTGCATTAATCTCCCCTGGCTGTGGCATGCGACACCTCCTGGAGAGGCCCTATCAGCTGTGCTCCCCTAGATAGCTAATAAACCTCTTGCTAGGGAGAAGATTGGCTTGGTAAGAATGTGATGTTGGCATGCTGAGCCATTTAAAGTTGCTTTTTTGGAATGATGGGAGCAGTTGGGGGTTGTCCCTGCTGTGCTGATTGGTACCAGTTTAACTCCTTTAACCTCTGCCAGTGAAGGGCCATTAGACTTATTCCAGATCCTGCCTGAAGACAGAAGTTTCCTTGCAATGCTTCCAAAATCATGGCTTGAAATCAACCCAACCCCCTGAACTATCTGCCCTTGAGAAGCAGGTGCTGCTCCTGGTTTCCATAGTAGCTGCTGGAGGAGCTGAGCAGTGCAGGGAGGATGATCGTGACCACAAACCTACAGGAATATGCACAAAAAGCAGCAAAGTCGACTTGGAAAAAATCTGCATTTTTATCAGATGACTCAGGGGCTTGGCAAGGGCATGTGGCACTTGGCTGGTGGTTGCCAGATGCTATTGTAGTCTGTCATCTGTGTTAGGTGGCCTGTGATCTCATGGCCTCTGGCCAGCTCTGTGGACAGATGTCCACCAAAGAATAAAGCTGCTAATGCAGCTAGTACCTTTTTTTCTTTCCTCCCCTGCCATTTCAGTTTGAGAATAATCCAAGGCTTTTATCAAAGGTGGATTCTTAATTATTTCCAATGAGAGAGCACACTTATTTTTTCTTCTCCTGAGACTGTGCTGTGGCCTCAAGGTGGTGGAAAGGCAAGTGCTGGGATTGCTGTGCTTTGGCAGAGCACTAATGATGGTGTGTCAGGGATGGTGAGCAGGGAGGAGCCTGGGGCAGACAGAGGATCTCTCCAAGCCCATGCAGAGACCAGACCAGGGATTTCTGCTTCCTCAAAAGCTAGAAGAGCAACAGAGAAGTGCCTTTTTTTTTT
>VYZU01070897.1:0-11323 GCA_013401355.1 Ceyx cyanopectus
GAGTCCTGTTAATCAGCATTGTGAAAATTGCAAGTAATAGCCAAAACTTTCAAACCATGAAGAAGAGGTTACTCAAGTGTTTCAGATCTTTGCATGATATACTTTAAATCCTAATTCTGAAGTTTTTAAGAATCAGCATTTTCATATGGAAGACCTGTCTTTCAAGGGTAAATTCAGGTTAGGATTAGCTGTGTGCAAATTTGTGCAAATCAGAACCTAAATATTCCTGGGAGACTCACCTTTGGGAGCTCTGTTTGAATTCTGTGGCTCAAAAGCAAGTTGGCACCTCTTGGGGCATAAAAGCTGATCATGTAGTTGGGTTGAATACCTTTTATTTTTATTTATTTATTTATTTATTATCAAATACAGGTTTATGAGGCGAGAAAACATTTAACAACTGGAATAATGCCTAAGGTGACATTAGGGCTGGTAGTTCAGTTGCATGGCTGACCTACCTGGGTGTTACCCTTGCCAAGACCTCTGTGACTTCTCCAGAAATGTTGATTAGGCAGTAAGATAATGAAAACACAATTTTTGCAATTTGCTAAACATTACTGTTATGCAGTGCAGTATTTTTATCAGAATAATTGAAGTTGAACAGATCAGGACAGAGAAATCCTCCAAGCATGCTCAATCATGCTAAAAATCATTGCTTCAGATAAAGGAGATAGCTAATATTAACATAATCAAACAATAATGTCATAAAAAATCATAAATAATCATGTCAGAAGTGTCCTTTTTTTTAAGCACCTGTCACAGCACTGTCTGCATTTATTTCCTTTTGTAGTTTTACCTAGTAAGAGTAAAATGGTTGTTCCTAAATAATACATATAGATAGAAGAAACTCCATAATGGCTATAATTATTTGCAATATATATTTCTTTTTAGCTCTGGTTTCTAGTGGATATGAAGGTAACTTGCTGTTGATTCAAGCATTACTTCAGTATTACTAATGCTGCTTATAAGTACATACTCTTATTTTATTGGGTAGTGTTGAATAGGCTGAACTTTAAAGGCATGTAACACAAGGATACTAGATTTATGTACTTCCCAAGAATTAGGGCTGTTGTCACAGAATCATTTGGCTGGAAGAGACCCTTAAGATCATCAAGTGCAGCCATTAACCCTACACTGCCAGGGTCCCTAAACCATGTCCCCCAGCACCACATCCATGCAGTTTTTAAACACTTCCAGGGATGGGGACTCCACCACCTCCCTGGGCAGCCCATTCCAATGCCTAACCACCCTCTCTGGAAAGAAATTCCTCCTGATATCCAACCTAAATTTCCCTTGGTGCAACTTGAAGCCATTGCCCCTCGTCCTNCAATAGGTTCCCCCTGAGCCTCCTGTTGTCCAGACTAAACAATCCCAGCTCCCTCAGCCTATCCTCCTAGGAGAAAGATTGAAAAGTTATCACTTGTTTAATAACAGTTTCAAAAAGCCCCATAAAAATGTGAATAATTTAGGGTGAAGAAGCAGAATCCCAGTCATATAGTGTTTAAAAGGTAGTCTTAAAGTGAAGGTCTGCATTTGTTTTCTCTTAATCTTGTACCCTCAGGAACTTTACTAGAGAAAGCAAAAGGAACTGTGATGTTGAGTACAAGACTTAGAGAAGTATGTAAGAGCAATGAAGTTGTGTTGGTTTTGTTTGTATTTTAACCTTTATGCTGCATGTGGTGCTGAGGAGCAAAATGGGATTAAAATCCTCTTTACTTGCAGTCAGTTTTCTTCTGCTGTATTTCTGTGTTGGTATTTCTGGCAGGATATGGAGAGAAGTCTGTTTTAAAAACAGGAGAGCATGGCTGTGAACAACAAAAACTGAGCAGGGTCACAGGAGGCAGGTGTGGTACCTGAGCCTGTTTTTAACTCATTTTGACTGAGTTGGTGGGAGGTGTCTCTTAAAGTTTTCTAGTTTTTGTAGCCTCATATTTAAGTCGTCACAGTTATTTTTAAACTCACATATCAACTTCCCTTTTTACTGTTATAGTCACAAAAGCAAAATGTTGCAGAAATAAGAATCTAGATGGTATTTCAAAGAGTGTTCCTGCATAGTACAAAAAGGGTGTTTGAGGCCTCAAAACAGGCTGCATCATTTTACTTAGAAAAAAAAATCATTGATAAATTTAATGGAATAAATGGCATGGGAAAGAAAGTTTTCAGGATCTTGGAGTTGGCCTGAATGTATAGTGCTTTAAAAAATACTTATTTTACAGTGTTACCATTTTGTTGAATTTCAGGTTCCCAGAACAATGACACTAAAAGACAGTTTCTTCTAGAACGACTACTGGATGCAGTGAAACAGGTGAGAAATCCAGCACCTAATTCCACAGTACTTACTCTGAGTTGTCAGTACTAACAGGAGCTGCCTTTGCCCTTTTTTCTCCTCGTTACTAGGCAGAGAAGAAATCTTGTCTTTCACACAGTATAGATGAGGTTTTGTGTCTGGTTGCAAACAACTATTATGCAGTATTTGTTTAAAATTATTATTATTGACAGATTATAATTGTAGTATTACTACATACCTTACAAATATACACAATAATATAGAATATATATAATATATGTGTTACAAATGCATATATTTGTATAGCTGAACTGACTTGGAGGGTACTGCAAAGACTAAACTGATTAAGACTTTACAGTAGCAGCTTTTTTTCTTTGCACTAGGAATTTAGTGAGTGGTTAAAATACAGGTAAAGGTGGGGTTTATTTATGTATGCTTGCATCTTGCATCAATATGAGGTTCAGCAAATAAAATTTCATAGACTGGATTCAATTTAGGAGAGCTTGGGAAGCCAAAGAATGCCTCAAAAGTAAGCCAGTGATGTTTTATAAAGAATGATTCTTTTGTAGCTGTAGCACTGAGCTGAATAGGAGCAGTGTTTGTGCTTGTGGATGTACATTTCAAACACAAAAGCAGTAGTTTTTACTCAATCTTAAATTTCTGGAAGAACATGCAGGTGTGGTGTTCTGGCTAGCAAGAGTGTATTTGAACTGTAGGAGTGAAGGTGATGCTGGGGAACCCTTTTGCTTACAGGCTGTATTTGCCAGTGCTTTTATTTTGTACTGCTTCCCTTTCAGTATTGCAGAATATTGAGTTTGGTAGTGTAACAAAAACGTCTTGCAATGTGTTTATTGCAGTGTCAAATCCGATTTGGAGGAAGAAAAGAAATTGCTTCAGACTCTGATAGCAGGTAAATCAGTCNTCAAAGAGTGTTCCTGCATAGTACAAAAAGGGTGTTTGAGGCCTCAAAACAGGCTGCATCATTTTACTTAGAAAAAAAAATCATTGATAAATTTAATGGAATAAATGGCATGGGAAAGAAAGTTTTCAGGATCTTGGAGTTGGCCTGAATGTATAGTGCTTTAAAAAATACTTATTTTACAGTGTTACCATTTTGTTGAATTTCAGGTTCCCAGAACAATGACACTAAAAGACAGTTTCTTCTAGAACGACTACTGGATGCAGTGAAACAGGTGAGAAATCCAGCACCTAATTCCACAGTACTTACTCTGAGTTGTCAGTACTAACAGGAGCTGCCTTTGCCCTTTTTTCTCCTCGTTACTAGGCAGAGAAGAAATCTTGTCTTTCACACAGTATAGATGAGGTTTTGTGTCTGGTTGCAAACAACTATTATGCAGTATTTGTTTAAAATTATTATTATTGACAGATTATAATTGTAGTATTACTACATACCTTACAAATATACACAATAATATAGAATATATATAATATATGTGTTACAAATGCATATATTTGTATAGCTGAACTGACTTGGAGGGTACTGCAAAGACTAAACTGATTAAGACTTTACAGTAGCAGCTTTTTTTCTTTGCACTAGGAATTTAGTGAGTGGTTAAAATACAGGTAAAGGTGGGGTTTATTTATGTATGCTTGCATCTTGCATCAATATGAGGTTCAGCAAATAAAATTTCATAGACTGGATTCAATTTAGGAGAGCTTGGGAAGCCAAAGAATGCCTCAAAAGTAAGCCAGTGATGTTTTATAAAGAATGATTCTTTTGTAGCTGTAGCACTGAGCTGAATAGGAGCAGTGTTTGTGCTTGTGGATGTACATTTCAAACACAAAAGCAGTAGTTTTTACTCAATCTTAAATTTCTGGAAGAACATGCAGGTGTGGTGTTCTGGCTAGCAAGAGTGTATTTGAACTGTAGGAGTGAAGGTGATGCTGGGGAACCCTTTTGCTTACAGGCTGTATTTGCCAGTGCTTTTATTTTGTACTGCTTCCCTTTCAGTATTGCAGAATATTGAGTTTGGTAGTGTAACAAAAACGTCTTGCAATGTGTTTATTGCAGTGTCAAATCCGATTTGGAGGAAGAAAAGAAATTGCTTCAGACTCTGATAGCAGGTAAATCAGTCAGAGAAACATTTCACACGCTCAGATGATGTATCATGACATAAAACACATGTCACACAATCCTTGCCGTGCTCAAAAACCCCTCAGATCCTTTTGTTGCCTCTGACACGGGACTCTCCATATTTCATCTTGTTACAAGTCTGACAGCACATTCTGTGTGAAGTTTACAGGGGTTTTGAGTGGCTGTAGAGTTCAGGACCAAGCATGGAATCCATAGTCTGGATGTGAACCATAAAACTCCTTTTGAAATGAACACACATTTATTACCTCTACACCTGTGTTGTGTGAAGCCTTACACATACATAAGCATCAAGTGTGTTCAACACAGGCATTATTTTTTCTTATTCCTGACATGTTTGAAAGTTGTTTTTCTTCTTTTTTCTGTGCAAAAAGTTGTCCCTCTTTATTAATGAAATTAAAAAAAATACTATTTAATTCCTATTGGTTACATTTGTTGTTGCACGTGGCATATTTATTTCAAAGACTTTTAAGAAGTTTCCTGGTGGACAGAAGTTGCAGTGCTTTTGGTGTCCTTTTGAGTTTTAGAATCTGTCCTGTAGAAGAATCTCAGAGGAATAAAACACCAGGATTAAATGCAAGTGTTTTTTCTCATCCTTTTTCTGAAGTCCTCCAAGTCTGACTTGTGTGTTTTGTGAAGACGTTAAGGATCTGTTGACCATGTATGCTTCTATACATGTGTAATTACAGCACAGCGTTTGCCCATCATGGGATTAGTGTGTACAAAGGGTCTTTGACTGCATCTGAGACAAAGGTTCCCCTGTTCAGAGATTTGCTGTGTAGTAAACCAGCTGATTGTTCTTTTCCCCTGGTTTCTTGACACGTTGTGTTGCAGAGTCACTTGTTTGTGTGCCCAGTTTGAAGCTGTGTTGCAGCATGGTCTGAGGAGGTGCAGAGGGCTGGCACTGACAGCAGCAGCCATCAAACAGGCAGCAGGTTTCTCCAGCAAAGCTGAAACAGGTAATTGGTAAATCAACTGTGAATGTTTTCAACAGTAGAGAGGTGCAAGCCATAGAATTGCTAAAGGAAGTTTGAAACTGTGCACCAAGCTGCAGACTGTTGGTAGACTACTTAACACTTGGACAGGGAAGCAATGAGGTGATTATTGCTTTCTTCAATCTAGGTTAATTTACACAGCCAGTTTTTTCAGGAATTCTGGTGTTTGGAAATCTTCCAGAGATAGTTTGTGACAGTCTCAGTCAGCCTCTTGGTAGTTTTCATCTCTTTAATGGGTAGTGATTTGGTTATCTGCTTTTTATCCCCCTTAGCTTGCAACTGAGATGCAGGAAATGTTCTCCCCCATTACCCCCTGTCTGATTCATGCAGATAGAGTCTTTAGATTTGAAGGCATTACATAGAATTCTTATAATTTCTTGTCTGTTAGTAATGTCAAGGGTGTACAAAATGTCTGATAGCACGTTTTAAAGGTCAGATGTACAAAGGTGCATCTGTGATACTTGTGATTTTAGTAACATTTTAGCTCTGTGTTTGTGTGTATTTGTGTCTTATTTGGGGGCTTGTCAGTGAGACTGCAGAGGGGAGGAGAAAGTCACAGAAATTACATATGGTTGGGAATGGAAGACAGAAGAAAATGTAATTTTTTGCTCCTTAAGCTGAAGCAGTGTATTCAAGAACAAAAAAGATGACTGCCTTGCAGCAAATTGAATGCTGTATGGTGGCTAAGAGAAGCAATTTTTTTTTTCTTCCCAGTGGAAATTGAGAAAAATATCCTATTTTCCTTAAATTCAGTCTCCTAATATGTTACTGATTGTATAGATCACCAGCTTTCAAACTGGTCTAGTTACTTGAGCAATTTGATTTATAACAAAGCCACAGGAATGTTTTTGTTAATTATATATTTTAAGATACTTTCAGACAATCTGTATTGGATCCAACATTAATGTCTAATGGTTGCTAATCTGTGCCATGTAGTAATGATGCAGTATCTACAGATGAAATATCTGATACTAGGTTGTACTTTTCTCCCTGAGAATATGTAAGTAAATTGTAATAATTGTAGTAAATATGTCCTTAAAATGTGTTCTTATTCAGTTAAGAAATGGGAATACTTAAAATAGTAGGTGTTTTATTGTACATTTACAATTACTGATGCAGATTTTTGTTACCTTTGAGGAATTTGAGGCAACAGCAAAAAAAATTGACATTTGTGAACAGGGCAAGGAAAGAATTTAGTGGAAAGGGGTATTGTTGCCTTTCAAAAGTAACATAAATTTGTCATTTGCATGTCTGCAAGTTCTGTAGCTAGCCATCCCTTTGGACCTAGCTTCTAACATTTCACAATCAGCAGTGATACAGAGTTGTAAAGAGTTCTTTTCTTTTGCATAGTTTTATTTCCAGCTGAACAAGTGAACCTCTTCTATGAAATAGTAGCTTAAGTGTGCTTATGAATGTGAAATCTATTTAAAACTGTAAGATGTAATCCTTTAATCTGTGTGTTTAGCTTTTCCAAGGAACTGGAAAGATGTAAGTGCTTAAATAGTTCAGTAGGAATGAATAACCTATTGACCTGGAGAGTTACATGAAGGTGGTAAATGATTCACCCACCTCTATTCAGAGTTAAATTCCATTACCTGCTTCTTTTCTAAAACTGCATGTAAATCTATTCTCATAGGAACTTAGCAGGCTTTGGGGCTGGATTTTAAGTGATGATGATGATTGTTTTCATGCATTTGTTTGAAATTGCAGAGCCAGTGTTTTGGTATTATGTGAAGGAGGTTCTGAATAAGCACGAGCTGCAGCGCTTCTACTCGCTGAGGACAATCACCACAGACATCGGGAGGGGCCGGGCTTGGCTACGCTGTGCTCTCAATGAGCATTCCCTGGAGAGATATGTTCACATGCTGCTTGCAGATAAGAATCGACTCAGGTACTGTGTTTGTTATCTTTGAAGTGCAGGACATTTAGTAACAGATGAAGTATTGAGTTTGGAAAAAAAACCAACAAACCCAACCAACAAGTGCAACTGTAATAATAACTAATAATAACTGGATGTGCAAAATGCACTGCAGTTCGTGCTTAACTGAGCCCTGCCTTCTTCCTTGTACAGCTTCAGCTCCTTTTCTTTTGGAAATTTTGGGGTATTTTCCTTTTTTATCAATAACTTGATCAAGTCCAGTGGATTCATCAGAAGGGCATCCTTTCCGTTTGCATCAATTGGTGGTTGTACTGGATGAGATAATTGCTGGAACTGAGTTTGTTTGAGCACCTCCTTTTCATTTTCAGTCTGTTCCAGTCCAGTAGCTTTCTTGCAAGACAGATTTTGATATGAAACAGCTAAGGAAACAAATGTCAAAACCATTAGATTTCTATATCGTTATTCTCATGCTTGTAGTGATACTTGCACAGTATCAGGATTACAGACATTCTTGTAATTGTGCATGAAATAGTTCTAAAAAGGCTTATTCTAGAATACTTAAGATTTAAATGTTACCCAAATTCAAGTGGTTCTTACAGAATAAGTTTACATCTCAAATTCTTATATGTCTTGGAAATGTTTAAATGAGTCTGATAAAATTGTTTACTATAGGATGAGGATTTTCTTGCTGGTTTTTCATAACTGAATGCTGATAGTAAAAATAACAGTGTCTTGTTACTAAAAACAACTAGATTAACAACAACTAAATTCATGTGTTCCCATGTTAACTTTTTTTTTCCTCGCATCCAAATTCCTACTTGAGTCTCCACTATGTAGGATAATTGGGTCTGGATATTGAACCAGGTCACAGAATCACAGAATATTTGGGATTGGAAGGGAACTTGAAAGATCATCTAGTCCAGTCCTCCTGCCAGAGTAGGATCACCTAGATCAGATCACACAGGAACATGTCCAGGTGGGTTTTGAATGTCTCCAGAGAAGGAGACTCCACAACCCCTCTGAGGAGCCTGTTCCAGTGGTTTTTTTCCTCATATTTATGTGGAGCCTCCTATGTTCCAGCTGCACCTGTAAAAAACCCCAAATCATAGAATAAGAGAACTATTTCATTTAGAAGGGACCTTTAAAGATTNCCCAGTGGAAATTGAGAAAAATATCCTATTTTCCTTAAATTCAGTCTCCTAATATGTTACTGATTGTATAGATCACCAGCTTTCAAACTGGTCTAGTTACTTGAGCAATTTGATTTATAACAAAGCCACAGGAATGTTTTTGTTAATTATATATTTTAAGATACTTTCAGACAATCTGTATTGGATCCAACATTAATGTCTAATGGTTGCTAATCTGTGCCATGTAGTAATGATGCAGTATCTACAGATGAAATATCTGATACTAGGTTGTACTTTTCTCCCTGAGAATATGTAAGTAAATTGTAATAATTGTAGTAAATATGTCCTTAAAATGTGTTCTTATTCAGTTAAGAAATGGGAATACTTAAAATAGTAGGTGTTTTATTGTACATTTACAATTACTGATGCAGATTTTTGTTACCTTTGAGGAATTTGAGGCAACAGCAAAAAAAATTGACATTTGTGAACAGGGCAAGGAAAGAATTTAGTGGAAAGGGGTATTGTTGCCTTTCAAAAGTAACATAAATTTGTCATTTGCATGTCTGCAAGTTCTGTAGCTAGCCATCCCTTTGGACCTAGCTTCTAACATTTCACAATCAGCAGTGATACAGAGTTGTAAAGAGTTCTTTTCTTTTGCATAGTTTTATTTCCAGCTGAACAAGTGAACCTCTTCTATGAAATAGTAGCTTAAGTGTGCTTATGAATGTGAAATCTATTTAAAACTGTAAGATGTAATCCTTTAATCTGTGTGTTTAGCTTTTCCAAGGAACTGGAAAGATGTAAGTGCTTAAATAGTTCAGTAGGAATGAATAACCTATTGACCTGGAGAGTTACATGAAGGTGGTAAATGATTCACCCACCTCTATTCAGAGTTAAATTCCATTACCTGCTTCTTTTCTAAAACTGCATGTAAATCTATTCTCATAGGAACTTAGCAGGCTTTGGGGCTGGATTTTAAGTGATGATGATGATTGTTTTCATGCATTTGTTTGAAATTGCAGAGCCAGTGTTTTGGTATTATGTGAAGGAGGTTCTGAATAAGCACGAGCTGCAGCGCTTCTACTCGCTGAGGACAATCACCACAGACATCGGGAGGGGCCGGGCTTGGCTACGCTGTGCTCTCAATGAGCATTCCCTGGAGAGATATGTTCACATGCTGCTTGCAGATAAGAATCGACTCAGGTACTGTGTTTGTTATCTTTGAAGTGCAGGACATTTAGTAACAGATGAAGTATTGAGTTTGGAAAAAAAACCAACAAACCCAACCAACAAGTGCAACTGTAATAATAACTAATAATAACTGGATGTGCAAAATGCACTGCAGTTCGTGCTTAACTGAGCCCTGCCTTCTTCCTTGTACAGCTTCAGCTCCTTTTCTTTTGGAAATTTTGGGGTATTTTCCTTTTTTATCAATAACTTGATCAAGTCCAGTGGATTCATCAGAAGGGCATCCTTTCCGTTTGCATCAATTGGTGGTTGTACTGGATGAGATAATTGCTGGAACTGAGTTTGTTTGAGCACCTCCTTTTCATTTTCAGTCTGTTCCAGTCCAGTAGCTTTCTTGCAAGACAGATTTTGATATGAAACAGCTAAGGAAACAAATGTCAAAACCATTAGATTTCTATATCGTTATTCTCATGCTTGTAGTGATACTTGCACAGTATCAGGATTACAGACATTCTTGTAATTGTGCATGAAATAGTTCTAAAAAGGCTTATTCTAGAATACTTAAGATTTAAATGTTACCCAAATTCAAGTGGTTCTTACAGAATAAGTTTACATCTCAAATTCTTATATGTCTTGGAAATGTTTAAATGAGTCTGATAAAATTGTTTACTATAGGATGAGGATTTTCTTGCTGGTTTTTCATAACTGAATGCTGATAGTAAAAATAACAGTGTCTTGTTACTAAAAACAACTAGATTAACAACAACTAAATTCATGTGTTCCCATGTTAACTTTTTTTTTCCTCGCATCCAAATTCCTACTTGAGTCTCCACTATGTAGGATAATTGGGTCTGGATATTGAACCAGGTCACAGAATCACAGAATATTTGGGATTGGAAGGGAACTTGAAAGATCATCTAGTCCAGTCCTCCTGCCAGAGTAGGATCACCTAGATCAGATCACACAGGAACATGTCCAGGTGGGTTTTGAATGTCTCCAGAGAAGGAGACTCCACAACCCCTCTGAGGAGCCTGTTCCAGTGGTTTTTTTCCTCATATTTATGTGGAGCCTCCTATGTTCCAGCTGCACCTGTAAAAAACCCCAAATCATAGAATAAGAGAACTATTTCATTTAGAAGGGACCTTTAAAGATTGTCTAGTCCACCTCTCCTGCCATGAGCAGAGACATCTTCCACTAGATCAAGTTGCTCAAGATGAAGTGGATCTTTTGCTTGTATTCATGTATTTGATAAAATGGCTTGTTAATTTTCAGCTAGAGTTATTAAAAAAAATGATGTACGCAGTATAGCAATAAATCTAGAGAAACATTGTGACTACTTCTTGCCCCCAGTGACTTTTTTCCCCTAAAAAGAAAAGTAATGCTAAAACTGTAGATAAAAATACTATTTAGTGTGCCTTTGATAGCTGTTCAGAAAGTTTGATATATCTCAGGCATTTGGGGAGTTACTGTGACATATAATTTGATCCATTAGTGTACTCATAATATTTTTCATGGTTTTCATATCTTTTTGAAGTGGAATGTATGTTAATATAGGACTGCATATAATTTTTTCTTTTTTCTTTTCAAATTATAGTGTCTTCTATGAAGACTGGTCTTTTATGATGGATGAGGAACATTCTAGTATGATCCCTATGATGGCAGCTGGTAAGACCTCTTAAATGCTTCTGCTCTTGGAAAACTGCTTCACTTTGGAATGTTATGTATGTTTTAGGT
>VYZU01070903.1:2049-31902 GCA_013401355.1 Ceyx cyanopectus
TGTCTCTTTTTTTTTTTTCTCTTTACTTTTTTTTTTTCCCCAACATATCCTGGACACGGTCACTTCTCTTTTCTTCAATTACTGAGTTCAGTTTCGGGCCCTTTACTCCAAGAAAGACACTGAGGTGTGCTGGAAGGCATCCAAAGAGGGGCAGCCAAGCTGGTGAAGGGCCTAGAGTCTTGTGAGGAGAAGCTGAGGGAACTGGGGTTGTTTAGGCTGGAGAAAAAGGAGACTGGTAGCAAGGTGGGGTCAGACCATTCTCCCAAGTGATGAGCACCAGAACAAGAGGAAACAGCCATAAACTGCACCAAATGATGCTTAGGTTGGAGTTTAGGGTGGACATAATGAAAAATGTGCTGAGCAGAAGAGTTGTCAGCCTGTCAGTTGGACCAGCCTGCCCAGGGAAGCAGAGTCACCATCCCTGGAGGTATTTAAAGGATATGTAGATGTGTTGCTCTGTGACATAGTGGTGACCTGGCACTGCTGGGTTAATGGTTGGACTTGCTGATCTTTAAGATCTTTTCCAACCTCAACAGTTCTATGATGTTCTGCCCCAGGGTGTGAAAACCAGCAGTGACTCCTATGGAGTTACGAGAGAGAGCCAGAGGAGAGAGACATCTGGGCAATTTTCTTTCTTAATCGAGTAATCCAAATGGCTCCCTTTGTTTTTTAGCATATTGACAGAAATTCTTCAGTCTTTCCAGACCTGACCCACATAACAGAGCCACATTTACTCACGTTTTGTATTGACAAAAGATCATCTTTTCTTTTTCATGGGCCATCCTTTCACTCCACAAAGAGCAGTCCCAAGGAAAAGGGGTAGGTCAGTCACTGGATTAGGGTGTCCTAAAGTCAAGACCAGGAAAACAGTAATGAGGGAGAAGACAAAGGGACAGAAGTATACAGGGAATGAAAAGAAAAATACCAGATACACTGTAGTTTCGAGATAATTGAGGAAAACTGATTTGCCAGGGAAATGTGGAACCTGGAGGTTAAGGGGCAGCAGATGTTAAGTAAACAAACACGTATATTAGCTTACATTTTTCTTGCTTTTCTACCATCCACTGAAGAACTAATTAATGAAAAATCTGGCAGCTTGGATCTTATTTTCTGGAGAACAGACCCAGGGAATATATGTGTAAAATTTTGGCAGTGTTTTAGTTACAAGGTCAGTCCAGGAAAAGGAATACTGCCACCCATTCGGTTACTCTGTTCAAGGTATTCATGCTAAAATTGTCTGCATTTTTAACCACTGGAAATCTGAAACAATGCCCTGCATTTGGAAGGTCAGAAATTAAATTACAGGTCTTGTTTTTTATATGAAAAATAGCATTGTAGCTATCTAACAAAAATCTGGTTTTGCTTGTACTTTTGATGTGCTTTGGTAATACGGCAAGAAGTAAGAAATCAATGGAGGATATGTAAGCAGGAGAACACTGACATATTCCATCAGTGGAGAAAATGATGTGCAACCAGTCAGCTAGAAGAGGAAGCAGAGAGATCTCGTATTTAAAACCTAGGAATGAGGACACATTATTAGACCAGCTTTTGTTATAATTGCTTTCTCATCATTTTAAACAGCACTGTCCTTCTTACAAACAGGCAAAAGGTGCTGATGTAAAAAAAAGCCCAACACTGTGGTGTACTGAAATCTGAGGTCACTAAATAAAGGAAAAATTGTATTTGAGGGAGTAACAGAGATACCATTGCACTGTCCTCGTTGTTAATCTTAGTATTTATCTGCTTGAACATATCCTTTGTTACAGTAGAAGAGAAGCAGTGGCAGAATTGGCTTTTGCCCCATCAGACTGTTGCCCATCTAGGAACTTTACCAATACAATAACTGGAGTAACCTGCATGTTATGTGAGTCACCATTCCCTGATGATTGAAGAGTGAAGTGACAAAGCCAAAAGCAGCCTCCCTGTCTCTGGTGTCAGGTGGGCAGCATTGCTGTGTTTCTGCTCAGTTACTGCCAGCTTTCAGAGTGGCCCACAACAATGATGTGATGCTTTCAGTGTCACTATAGTACCCACTATAATCCCAGATATTAGTCCCTCATGTGCACAGGGTCACACGTTCTTTTTGGGACACCATGGGTAAGGTAAAGAAGGACAAGCCTGAACAGACTGTGCAGCTGAAACACAACCCTTTTTGATCATACCCATCACATGTTTTTTCCAGGGGGAAAGGCATGATCAGCAGGGATGCTAAGCTTTGTAACCTTGAATGACATCCTGTGATAAGCCCAGGCACACAGGAAAAGAAAGATGCAATGGCTTCCACCCACCAGAAGTCTTATATTTCCACAGTGCTGAGGCTGTGATAATTATGACACATCCAGCTGGTGCTATTATTCAGCCATTCCTGCAGGAGAGGCTTGGTCTTAAGCGGCAGAAAGATTGCTACGAAACTTCATGGCACCAAAAAGTTAATTAACAAAAAGCAGTTAACCATTCCTATGAATGGCAGGAACAACTTCCACAGCCATGTGATTCTATTTGCATTCAGTGTAGTGCTTAAGATGCCTCGCCTGTGGGCCAGAAGCCCACTGTGAGAAGTGCTGCATGAGATGGGTGAATGGAAAAAGGAGAGAACTCATAGTGGCAGTTGTCAGGCTGCTCTTGGAGGAACAGTTGTTGCAGTTGAGTCGGTGCCAGTATAAAACTTGCAGTGGGAAAAGGGGGGAAAGAATCACAGCACCAAGAGAGCATCAGCAAAGCCATTAGCAGGGGGAGAGGACAAAATGTTGATGCTGTTGCAAATGCTGATGGGCTGGGGGACACAGGAATGCCAGGGGAGGTGGTGTGTCCAGGAGCAGTGGATAACAATGAGAACTGGGTCAGATAGGAGGGGGAATTTACCAACAGATGGAACAAAGAGGGAGAACACGGCTTGGTGAGCAGCAAGAGGGAGAGTTGAGGCACGGCTGCAGGCAGCATGAAGACACAAGTGCAAAGACACCAACATCTGTAGCTTGGCTTGGCACCTGCACACAAGCAGCCACTCTGAGGGTGAGTGGAGGTGGGAAGAGGTGAGGAGCTCGCCAGAGTTTCTCAGGAGACACAGTCTGAGGAGAGTCGTGGCTGAGAGCAGTGTGGGAGCAGAGTAAGGGCTTGGATACAGGGTTCTTCCAAAGAGAGAAAGGCCAGGGGAAGAGAAGAAGGAGAAAGGGAAGGGAATGTGAGAGGAGAAGAGACATCTTTGTGCCAAGGTGGCTTCAGTGACAGCAGAAAAATCACCTGTCTCTCTAAGGGCTGGGAGAGGATAGAGGAAATAGTTTGGCTGTCTGCAGGAGGTTTAGAAATGGTCTGGAGCCTGCACCAGACTGCAGGGAAAAGAGGGAAAAGGGAGTAAAGAAGAATTGAGGTTGTGTGTGTTGCTGTGAGAGGTTATAGCAGACGAAAGGGCGGCAGAGAGGAGTGTGGAGACAGCCAGGCAGCCAGGCTGGGTCAGGGTCACCAGAGGCAAGAGGGGAAACCAGAGCAGGATGTGGGCTCCTTACTGGGCGAGGTGAGAGGTGGGAAGAGCAGCAGACAGAAAGTGTGAGTTGGACAGAAACCAAAGGGCTTCAGCAGAGCAGGTAGGTGAGTGCTGCAAGCATGGGGGAGAGCTCTTGGGGAGCAACAGCAAAGCTAGGAAGCTGAGTGAGTTTCACCTCGGGTGAAAGGGGAGCACTGTGAAGGGCATTCTGACACTTCATGCTAGCCAGAGGTGGTGGTTTCCTTTGTGAGGAGAATGGAAGTTGTACAGAGCAAAAGGGGCAGGGTAGCTGAGATTTCTTAGCAGAGGGATGTGAGAATTGAGCCCGAGGTTATAAATGAGATTTTATCATTTTATCTGAAACGTACGTTTGTTACATCCATCTTTGTGGCAGAGTTTTGCCTAGTGACCTTTTGTGCAGTCTGCTCTCCAAGGCTGAGCTTTGTCAGCTTGTGCAGAGAGGGGACCTGGCCTAGCTGGGCCATCCTCAGTGCTTTCCTGCCTTCTGGGCTTTGGAGGGATGGCTGGCTGCAGGTGGTTAGAGATGACATTTACATTTATTTTCTTCAGCTGGAATTTCCTTATTGTTTTCAACCAATGGGCTTTTAACCCAAAAAATGTCAGAACTTCCCAAAATGCCTGAAATTGTTCTTAAAACATGCTCTGAAGACTTTTCTTAGATCCCACTGTTCATTCAGCTTCTTCCCTTTCTGGCTGTAGAGCAGCTGTCCTGGCTGAGATGTCATTATGGGAATCATCACACCAAATTTCTGTTAACACTCAGAAAAACGCTCGTTCTGTCAATGACTACAAGTGTTCATTTGCCTTGCCTTTGTGTTCACACAGCTTCCTACGTTCATACTTCCCTTTCTCTTCTAAATCTTTTGCCTCAGACAGAGTTCATTTTCTGCCTTGCTTTTTGTGTTAGAAATACAGACCACGTCATTTGAGTTAAACAAAAAAGTGCCCTATTCCTCTTCCCTACCCTGTTGGAGTAGAGGGCTGTGTAAGATGCCCTGACAGCTTTCAAATGGGAAGTAATTTTTGGTAATTTTTTTTGCTGGTAATTATTTTTTTTGCTTACATGGAGATCATTTTAATCCAAACAGACTCTCGTTACGAAAAAATATAAAGGACATTCCATTGCTTTTCAAGCCCCAAACCCTGCTGAAGTGCCACGTTTGCCACTTGGTCTGAGTGTGCACAGCACAAAGCACACAAGAGCACTTTGTGATGTGATAATGCTGTCCTTTCAGAGAGCTGGGAGTTCTCTAGCCTGAGCTGTGGCGTGATCCCAGGAGCAAAGCTCAGCTCCTGGGCAGTGGGTACATATCTGAGGGATGCCTTATGTCAGAGGCCTTGGCTTGAGACAGCACAAGCGACCCTTGTCCTCTCTGTGCCTTCAGACAACCAGCAAGCTGCAGTCCCCAGCATCCCTTACATGACAGGACTTTCAGCCAGATTACCATCATCAACAACTGCTTCAAGTACCATTAGAAGTTAATTGGGCTGCAGACACTATCTCCAGATCTGCAGGAGCTTATTTACAGCCCTGAGAACTTCAGCCTCAGCTTTAAAGAAAGGCCAAAGCCAAGGAAGGGATCTACCCCAGACATACCCCTGCATACAGCCTTTGAGCCTTACCAAGAGGGGATGTAATTGTAAATAGAAGGAAAGGATTTGGCCAGAGAGCAGCTGACAGGCCATCTTCCCTCTGTGGTATGGAAAATGCCTACCTGTCATGTAGTTTGGGCAATAAATATTCATAGGGGATCTGCTGTGACGCTCATTCTGAGTGGTATGAAACATTTAAACTGATCTTACCTAAGAAGAAGTCTGAGCCTAAATTGAGAGAGTCTGTTTTACTCCTTCACTTCAAGCATTAATGCACTGTGGCATGGTTTTCAACTAGTTCCTAATGTATTGCATTAAATGAGATGACAATCAGGCTTATAACAAATAATTTTCATCTCAAACACTCCCTACGGTTTAAAAGTGGTTGGATATAGTTCAAGATGTGGATTGAAATGGAAAAGAGACCAAATTTCAGCAGACAGGGCCACAGGAACACTGCCTCTCGGAGAAGGAATTAGATTGGCAGAATGGAGGTCAGAAAACAAAACTGTGTTGAGGAAATAAAATAACCCTGTGGTTCTCTGAAAGGGGCAGTCCTTCCTGATAAAGAGACACTGGAGGCAACCATCTGCATCACGAGTAGGATGCACTCCTCCTTCCTGTCTGCACAGCAGAGAGAACCTGAAAACCCACCGTGACATTTGACATTTCCTTTAGCTTCCTCTTTGCAGCCAGACAGTGTGATTCACTGAGGTTCTTCTTGAAAGGGGAGAGGAGGTGTAAAAAGAAAATTCAGATATCGAAAGGTGACATTCCTGCCCTCATGACTGTCTCCAGAAGGGCTGAGAGTAGGTCCCATTCATAGCAATGAGCACCTCATCTTCTGCTCCACCACAGATAAATGAAAATTCCCTTATGACTGTGTTCTTCTACCCCCGTGGCCTTTGTCATGCAGGAGTTTACACATCTGATCTAGGCCAGACACACAGGAAAAGATCATTGTTCTTGTCTTTTGATCTGGTGCATTTGTTTTACAGTGCTCTGAGGAGCAAAACCCATGCCCTCTATCTTCAAAGCTATTTAAGTGGCAGATGCCACACCATGGAATATGGTGAACAAAACAACAGGCTTTAATGAAAGAAGTTTACAAAGGCATTCTACTAACCAAGGCTTTTTTTTTGAGCTACATAACAGTCCTTTGATGCACATGAAGTGTTTAATTTATCCATGTCCTAAAAGATCTCCTTCAGACTGAGCACTGTGCACTGGGATGACCAGAACACGAGATGGCATGACCTGTGTGTGAGCATCTCTTTGGTGAAGCTGTGTGCTGTGTCTTCACTGCTTCTGCCCTTTACTTGAGCATGTTGAGAGCCCAGCCTGGTCAGTGCTCTGCACACCCACTCTGTCTGAGCTCCCAACCACATCCCTTGCAGGAGAACTTGTCTCCTGAATGGTGGATGGAGTATGGATACTCCAGTGGGGCAGTATGACAGAAAAGGGCTTATTTGCATACATACATATGTGCAAAACCATTTACACAAACATACATGCATGTAGACACATCTACAAATGTACACACACACAGATCCATACGCATATGTACATACTATATTACAGTGAGATAAATTACATGTAGAGAGAGAAAACTATGTCTATCTAGCTTTGCCTGTGGTTTTGTCTCTGTAAACTAGGTCTGGGTGTGTGCATGCAGCTCCTGAAAACTTTAGCAAGGAGAGAGCAGGTAGCTGAGAGCTCATAGAGCTGTAGAATAATAATAAGTCTGTGTTCTCTGGGTGTTGTGTGTGTGTGCAGAGAATGGAGGTGGCAGGAGTGGGGGAGCACACGCAGAGGTGTCCATGTGTTCATGAACAGAGCTGTGTTCACGAAGAGCAGTCCCCAGGTTTATTTCCTCTTCAGCAGGTGTAAGAAGCACACTGCGACCATGTTAAGCAGAATTGTACGTTGTGATCAGTTAGATTATTTTTGCAGAGAATATGCTTTCCCTTTGGAATTAGTCTTGCAGTTATGCAAGGATTCACTGCTTTTAAATAACTGGAAAAATGAGTGCCTTGAATCTCTTTCACATTGTAATCTTTTGTCAGTTTATTAAATTCAGATTTATTGCTGACTTTCCTAGCCAAAAAATAGCTGTTAGCACACCATAACAGAGCATAAATTTGAGTTCACTGAATCAAAGACATTATTAAAGAAAAAAATTACTTAATGACCTGTCTGATCTAATAAATCCTGCCCTTCGCATAAAACAAGGCGACGAGAATTTACATCCATTAGATGTATAAAACAAAGGCAGCTGTGGTGGTTAGAATGTAAAAGGGTTTCTTTAAGCCATCTGGCCTTTATGGTAGACTCTTGTAGGTAAAAATAGTTAAGGATAGAATAAATAAAATAAGTAAAGTAAAAATAAGGATAGAAATGTCTATGTAAGATGCTATTGAGTTGATAGAGACAATTTCTTATGGATCATTAAAATGCAAGTTGCAGATGGTTTGAGACTGGGGGTTGTCTGTGGGCCACCATGCTTTGCACTAGCAAAGAGCTCAGGGNTTATATATCTAAATACAATATGTAGGTACACAATATCTTGTCTATAAGCAAAACAATAATTCTGAAGATAGATTTCTGTGTAGATACGAAGCTTACCTGTGCTTAGAGAATGTCTTACATCCGTGAGCCATTTATTTAGAGTGAGGCATGATTTTTGTTCAGAGCCAGGCAGCAGTCCTGTGGCAGATGCTGCAGAATGCCAAGTGCATTGCTGCTGTTCTCCTGGCACAGCACTGCCCCAGGGCCGTGCTTGGAGGCACCAGCAGAGACCCAAGCTTGTTGCTTTGATTCAAAGCACATCAGCCTATGTTTCCTGATTGGAATGTACTGTGGTTCCATGCATTCCACTCGTGCAGTGCTCCCTCATGGCAAGGTCTTGTAGCTGTGGCTCCAGGTATCAGCTGTTGATGTCACATCAGGGCTGAATTCATTCTCCCAGGAGCGTAAGCTCTGCAGGGTGGGTTTCTTAGCACAGCTTCAAAGTGGGCACTCCCATGACAGCATTTCAAAGCACTTTCCTTTTTTGCCCCAAATTATGCAGCTTCTGTGAGCAGTACAGTAGCTCTTTAATCCCTTGAAGGCAAACATTGTTCAGCCCTCGATTGCTTCAAAGCAGAGCCACAGTGTTTAGCACCTTCCCATTTATTCCCCTTGTTGCAGCCTTCAGACAGACTAATTCCTGTGCATCATCATAGTCTGCTTTCACGACTGTGTGTGTGGAGGGTGATGTACCTGCTGTAAGGGGCGAAGCAAAGGATGGGGGTCAGCTCAGAGGAAATATTAAAAGGAGGAAGGGGAGCAGCTTGGGGAAGAGTTACAGCTGATAATAGTGAGCCTCACAAGTCTGGGAAGAAAGGGGAAGCCAGTGGATGACTTTGGTTGAGGGAAGCAGTGCAAAAACATCTCCACTTTCTTCAAGAGTACAGGCTTTTTGTCTGCACGATTCCTTGCAATAGCTTCATTGCTTCTAAGGCAGGGCACCCCCCTCACCCTCTTTACTTGCCTCTGAATAATCCTGCAGGACATTTGGGAGAAGAGGAATTTTCTACCCAAGAAAAGAGCCCAGATGGCCTGGCAAAGTTGAACTCCCTTGCCTCAGGGAATTCATTGCTATGTCTTTANGGGAGCTTCCCTTGCACGAGCACACAAGTTCACGTGCACTTCTCTGTAATGAAGTCAAGAGGATGCCTTTGGATCTGCCACACGCCTTCCATTCATTGGCTGAAAGTCAAGTAACTACCTTTGTCATCTCACCATTAGGCTTGATTACATAAATATATGATTCAGATTACTCAATATGTGTGTTTATAGTATAAATACAGTAGTATTTATATAGTAGGTACTATATTTATTATATATATAAAAAAATACATGCATACATATATATATGTATGTATTATATAAATATATATAATATACATGTATTCTATACATATATATATTATATATATGCATTTATATATCTAAATACAATATGTAGGTACACAATATCTTGTCTATAAGCAAAACAATAATTCTGAAGATAGATTTCTGTGTAGATACGAAGCTTACCTGTGCTTAGAGAATGTCTTACATCCGTGAGCCATTTATTTAGAGTGAGGCATGATTTTTGTTCAGAGCCAGGCAGCAGTCCTGTGGCAGATGCTGCAGAATGCCAAGTGCATTGCTGCTGTTCTCCTGGCACAGCACTGCCCCAGGGCCGTGCTTGGAGGCACCAGCAGAGACCCAAGCTTGTTGCTTTGATTCAAAGCACATCAGCCTATGTTTCCTGATTGGAATGTACTGTGGTTCCATGCATTCCACTCGTGCAGTGCTCCCTCATGGCAAGGTCTTGTAGCTGTGGCTCCAGGTATCAGCTGTTGATGTCACATCAGGGCTGAATTCATTCTCCCAGGAGCGTAAGCTCTGCAGGGTGGGTTTCTTAGCACAGCTTCAAAGTGGGCACTCCCATGACAGCATTTCAAAGCACTTTCCTTTTTTGCCCCAAATTATGCAGCTTCTGTGAGCAGTACAGTAGCTCTTTAATCCCTTGAAGGCAAACATTGTTCAGCCCTCGATTGCTTCAAAGCAGAGCCACAGTGTTTAGCACCTTCCCATTTATTCCCCTTGTTGCAGCCTTCAGACAGACTAATTCCTGTGCATCATCATAGTCTGCTTTCACGACTGTGTGTGTGGAGGGTGATGTACCTGCTGTAAGGGGCGAAGCAAAGGATGGGGGTCAGCTCAGAGGAAATATTAAAAGGAGGAAGGGGAGCAGCTTGGGGAAGAGTTACAGCTGATAATAGTGAGCCTCACAAGTCTGGGAAGAAAGGGGAAGCCAGTGGATGACTTTGGTTGAGGGAAGCAGTGCAAAAACATCTCCACTTTCTTCAAGAGTACAGGCTTTTTGTCTGCACGATTCCTTGCAATAGCTTCATTGCTTCTAAGGCAGGGCACCCCCCTCACCCTCTTTACTTGCCTCTGAATAATCCTGCAGGACATTTGGGAGAAGAGGAATTTTCTACCCAAGAAAAGAGCCCAGATGGCCTGGCAAAGTTGAACTCCCTTGCCTCAGGGAATTCATTGCTATGTCTTTACTGGTGATAATATGTCAAAATGCAAATATAGTTGTATTTCAGGCCCCCATGTGGAGCTTTTGCCTAGGAAATGTAGCTGATGTTCACATCACACTTCCATGTATTTATTTTTGTTGGTAAGTTTGAACATATTTTCCTCAGCCTGCGGTTCTCTTCCTGCTGGTTGTACACATGTAGTGAATAATTAATTCCTGAGAATATAATTTCACTTCCTCAGTCCTGATGCTTTGCTGCTGCAAATCCAGATGTGTTGCTCCATTAGTTATGTTCTGCTAACGTTAGCATTAATAATAACAGGATTTTCCACTGATGTCAGATTCACTTGCATGTTTCAGCTCAAGGTTCTACCAGTGGGCATCTCTGTGCCTTGAAAGCATGTGTGTCATCTTTCCTCCCAGCAAGAGGTGATGTTAGGGTTACACAAGCTCTGCCTGCTAGGAACTGTGCAATAGGAAACCTTGGGGGAAAGTCCAGGTAGCTCTCCATGGCTTTCTTTTCAGGCAAGCTGCAGAATGGATAGAAAACTTGTTCAGGTCAGTGTTGTCTCTGTCCAGTGTCAGCTCCTCTTCCTATTTTCAACAGATGGGGCATATCTGAAGCTGAGTCCATGATACATGTCAGGACAGGGTAAGCAAACACATTTTAGGAGCTAAGTGCTATGAATTTTCAGTTGGTGGGGGTGAATATGAGCATTTCACTTTGAAAAACCATGGTCCAGCATCCAGTGCATTTCGGTCTCTCCAGTGCTTTGCTGGAGCATCTGTAAATCATTGACAGCCCCATGCATCTGGACACAGGTTACATCAAGCAAGGGACCAGCCAGAGGTGACTTCTAGGCTCGTGCCCTCTTGACCCAGTACCTGGCTGGTGTTCCCTGCTATAAAAAACCCCACCTTTACAAATTAAAAATAGATGCTTCTCCAAAATCCACATTAAATACCTTTGTTTATTCCCAAAGCTAACTGTGCAGCAGGGTTTCCGGGTCAGACCAACATTTAGTTATGTACAGATGTGTACTAAAAACATCTTGGTAAAGCTTGATTTTTTGGTGAATGTAAGGTTGCTGTTTCTGAGGGAGAAGGCATATGGGACAGAGAGAACACACTGTGCATGGAACGTGAGTAAATAAAGCTGTCACCAAGAGGTTTGAGTTTTACCACTGGGCTGATCTGTACTTGTGGGGTGATCTTGAGCTTGTAATGGAAGTGAATGCCCCAGTCCAGAGTGACCTAGTCCTCCAGCCATCAAAAAGCACAGGAAACAAAAGGAGAAATGCACTGTGTTTCAAGAAGAATGAGAACCAGCTTGTGGGTGCAGAGTGCTCTGGCCTGAGAGAAAGAGGCTGGTAGGTGCAGAATAGAATGAACATACTTGGAATTGCAAAGTCCTGGCAAAAGAAGTTGGTACTATCTCAGGTCCTGCATCTCCTCCATCCAACCTCACTCCTTCCATGTCTCTGAGTGAATTCAGGTATTGTCTGAAGAAAAGCCCATCAAGGTTTACAAATCTGTCCCAACATTGCAAGCACTCAGGCTGTCTAAAGAGTCTTATTTGCTTTAAAATGAGCATCTATTAAGACATCTGAGTTCTCAGATGGTCCATGCAAAATATTAAACAGGAGGGCTTTGCCTTTCAAGTCTGGCTGATACACTGTGCTTATGACATCCTTGAAGACACCCTGTACATCACATAATTCATTCCATATGACTCCATTTAGACTGTCTGACACCCAGAGACATGCAGCTGATCAGGTGCTGAATATGCATTATAGCAGAGGAACTGCAGACATGTCATGCATCTCAGACAGCCTCCCTTCGGCTGAGCAAGCAATGAAAATTGCATGGGAGGTCAGATGGGGGAGCAGTTGGATCATGGGCAGCAATTAGAACATCAGGAGAGGAAACAAAACATTCTTGTTGCAGGTCCCCTCGTCTCCCGTGTGGTTGCAGTTGATCTGTGAAATTCAGGTCACTTGCCAGCTTTGTGTTGCTACATTAAACAGCATTACAGTGGAAACAACAGTGTACTGCACAGGGCTGAGAATGAAGTCCTTGCAATACAAAATGAATGTGAGAGCCAAGAATGAAAGAGAAGTAACCTTTTGAAATAAATATATGCTCTGTGTTTCTAAATTAATGAATTTAGAGTTTAAATTTAAATTTCAATTTGCCTTTGCACCCTTTCTGGGAGAAATTCTGACAGTTGGTTTGGTGGGGCCCAAACCTGGGCCAGAAATTATCACCATTAAGCTGAGAAGCAATTCCAAGCCAGAGTGTATCCAATGGCAATCAAGCAGGAGTAAAGGAATTGAAAAACAACACAAAACAAAACAACTTCCAGAAAGAAAAGAGGAGCCAGCTGTGTCCACTGGGCATGTCTTGAAGGCTGTGAGTGGGGAGTGTCAAATGCTGCTGGAGCAGTGTGTGCAGGGCTGGGTTTCTGGGGGGACCTGACAGCAGGATGCTGCCCTGGCAGTGGGGAGCAGAGCAGGAGCTCACTGCAGTTCAGTGGGGTCACAAATAATAGATTATAGCCATGTGCCCCTTTGATGTGGGTGTGAAATTCTAAATTAGCTAACAAAACGGTGCTTGGTATTAATAACATGCATGCAATTTAGTCCATAATTTCCCTGAGAGAATGGCAAAGTTAAATAATTAAGCATGCCTCAAAACAGGATTATTATAGAGATTAAGAGGAAAAAATATAGCTGCTAAAATTAAACCAGGAGTGTAGAAACAATGCCTCCAAACCATGGCTGTTGTACACAGCATTTTACATGTTAGTTAAACTGGAAACAGCTGAAAATGAGTAATGTGGATGCATCCATTAACCTCTCTCTTCAGTGAGAAGACTGATCTCTGAAGCACTGCACTGAGTTCAGCTGGTGCTGTTGTTAATCTCTTCTGGAGTGTGTGTCTCTAGGAAGTTGGGAGCATCTTCTCCGAGGGGGAAGGGTGAGCTTGCACTCATTTTTCTTAGAGATGCACCAGGTCAGAGTCAGTTTTTTTGCACTGGTTTGAGTGTATGGACTGATCTTTCCTCGTTTCCTCACAGTAACTCTGCATGTTCACTCTGCTAATTTAGCCCCTCTAATCTGTGACATGTACTTGACTATTCACTTCATGTTTTCCCAAATGTATCTTTGTGTTCTATTACCACATATATCAGTTATTTTTTAACTGACTTTTTTTTTTTTTCCATGTTTCAGTGAATCTGAAAACAGCAGTTTTAAAAATTGCCCAAATACATGGGAATAAAACAAACAAGGCAAAAGTAAATCCCAGATGAATTGCAGATAGCTTTAATCACCATTACAGAGCAGGTAGATTTGAAAACCACCAAGTCCAGGTTATTCAGTCAATTCAGTGCATACTTCCCCTGTTCTGCCCACTTCATCTTTAATTAGCTCTATTTATTTTGCAGTGTCAGATAAATATTCCCTGTGATCTTGTGCTTAATACAGAGTGGATCATCCACTCGGTACATGCACTTCACATTCAGTGTGACAAAGAAGAGCAGCAGAACAATTTCCATTTGTGGAGTGTTCCTCAGAAAGGAAAATGTTTTCGGAGGAACAAAAGGGAAGAGACTAGCTTTAGTGAAGGCATGTGCCAGTGAAGCTGTAGAAGCCTCTCTCTCTCTTTCTTACCTTCAGAAATCACAGGGGAGATGCTCACAGTTGCTTTAGCATAACTACATTTCTCCATAGTATCATCAAGTTCAGTTAAAAGCCCTGAGCAATTCCTTTAACTATTACAGTGCCTAAAGGCTTTGTCTTTGCTGTGAGACACATTCACCTCAGACAAGATTTATTAATAAAATCAGTTGGGGCAGCAGGAACAGAGCTCTGCTTTACATGCAAAACAAATTGGCTCTATGGAGTTTTGAACAAAGTACATCAATATGTGAAAGTTACTTTTAATTTCCAATAATATTTTACAATATATTCAGTCATTTTTATTAGAATCTAATTTTAAAATTACTAAAACTTCCAGTACTTCTCAGCAGTGATGTTTTCTGGTCAGGGTCCACAGTTCCACCACTGTGTGAAGCATTGAGCACCGTTCTGTGGTCTCTCCTTCAAACAAATTGTGAGCAATTTCCAGAGCAATCAGCCTTCCTCTTGATCCTGTTTGCAGTGTGGACATGCATGGAATCAAGGGGAAGGATTGTTTATTAATTTTAGCTTTTGTACCAAGAATCACCTGTTTCATTAGTGTATGAGCACATGTTCAGCTTCTCCATGACCAAGTTCTTTGTTCAGGGTACAGCCAGTAATGTCTGCTGTTGCTACAGTCATTTCTTGCTGCACATTTAGCTTTTTACCACTGAGACATGGGGGTGGGATTCTGATTTTGACTTTAAAATTTCGTGTAGCTTTGAGGCTATTCAGCTGGCCAGTGCAGCAATTGAGTTTTAGGTGTGCTCGAATAGCCCTTAAGTTTCCACTGCAGTCAGTGGTATCTTGGTCACCTGGCTCAAGTGGAGAAACATAAGATTACATGTCTTAATGTGGAACAGAATTTGTTTTTGGATGCTATATTGAGATTCGTACAAAGAAAAATTGTCTGCGTGCTACTTGCTTCTTCATTCCATCTTCATCTTCAGATGAAGTAGCTCTCAGCAACCTCAGAGTAATGCTGAACAACTGCTGGTGCTGACTTTACATCTAGTTCCCACCTTTCCATGCAGGTATGGGCAGAGGGTGAAGCTCATCCTATGGCTTCCAGAAAGGCTTTTGATAAAAAAAGACATGTCACACAGGTTCCTCATGACTGAAGGAACCCAGATGATGTTTCCACTCTATTTTAGATATTAATTTATTTTTCTGATCCACTCCCAGGTTCGCTCTGTAGTTGTGAGTGGTCAGTGAGATGGGGACAGAGTCTTCCTTCTGTGGCTGGGCTGAGCTTTGCTGAGGTTCCTCAGCAGACTAAGCTTGTAAGCATGTGTTTCAGAGTACACCTCTGTTCTTATTTGGTCTTTTATCCTTTTTTCTGTCAAGAGAGACCCTAAACCACCATTTGTTTTTGTGGAAGCCTTGCTGACAGATGAAATCTTTGAGAGGGGCCCTGCTTTTTTGTCTTGTGCAAGAAATTAAACTCCAATCTTCTTGAGTATGGCTTAATATCAGTGGGTTAGAGCAGTGCACCCTGTACTGCAGCAGTATTGCTTCTGCAGTCCTGGTGGAAGGGGGCTGAGAAAAAGAGTATAAAAAAAATAGCATAGTGTCACAGAAGAATTTCCAAACCCTGAAGCACCTTATATGGTGGTGTAAAAATCAATAATGGCACTAGAAGTGCTGGATTTGTGTAAAACTGGACCAGAAAATTTATTTCAAAACTTGCTAAAGGGAGCAGTCCAACAATAATGGGGAAACGTGGGCGGATGGAAAAGGCTTCCCATGTCTCTTTTGTGTGTTCCTCTATCAGAATGACAAAGGACCAATTGTCTCCAAGTTATAGTAGTAGCAGCCTTGGAATTCATTAAAAAACAATCAGTAATACTGGGATATATGTAAAATGTGGGGTTTGCTTTAATCTCAGTCTGTTTCCCTGTGCTTAAAGTAGCATCCAGCTTTAAACACTTGGTTCAGTTTGTGCCATCATTGTGTGAGGCCTCAGGTAAGTAACATGCTTTACAGGCTGGCTTCTACAGGGTAAAAATCACTCCTGCATTCACAAAGGTCCTTATTAATCTGAGTGTAGTCCCTGTTGGATTTTTACCAGCTGATCTGAATGAATCAAGTGGTAAGCATTAGAAGCTCCTATGATTGTGTGTGAGTGTCTGTGTGTCCCTCCTGGGACTGCATGCTCATCCTCACCATTGGCAGGACCCGGGGACAGAGCTGTGGCAGCCTCACCTCTGTTGGGATACTAGATGTTGGGCAGCCTTTAACACAGAGTTTGTCCTTTTCATCTTAAATTAGTTTGCTGAGTCTTGCTTTTGTTCATGGCATCTTTCCCTGCATGGTGTAGAAGTTTTGGAGAAAGGAGTGAAAGGTGGAATTTCAGCTCTGAACCAGAAGGGAAGAGAGGAGTGTTCTTGGAGAGACTCACAGCCATGAGCTTTGGTTAACCTGTCTCCTTATGGCAAAGAAAGTGAATTGTACAGTGATGCTGAGGTGCTTAATTTAAGCACTGCCTGTCCTGGGTCAAAAGCATTGTGAAGCTGTGGTTAAAGACTCTGTTGGCAACTACAGAGAGCTAAGTTCGATGTTCAGGTGACAGGCAAGACCTACTTTGCAATAAAGAAACTTTGGATTTTTCCTTTTTCTCTTTTTTTTTTTTTCTTTGGTCCTAAAAGCTCCTCAGAATCCATAAATCTGTCATTTCAAGTCTATTGATCCAGTGCTGACATGTGTTGTTTATAGTGATTGGAGCAGTGTGTGATGCTGGGAAGACAGATCCACATGACTGGCTCCCTCTTGTCCAGTGTGTCACATGTCAGCTGGCATGTCTTATGGCCAGGTTGTAAAAACTCACCCTCTTGCCTAGGTCTGGGGTTCCATTGCTGAACAAGACACCAGTATCTTTGCAGGGCCCCTGTTCCGTGGGAATACCCCTGGCTTTACTGGGTGCAGACAAATCATGAGTGTTGTGATCATCAGTATTCTTTTATGCAGCTTTTGTTCTCATGTTGCTTTGGAGCTTTCTCAGAGCTGTGTAGTGCCAGTCGGAAGGAGGACATGGAGACCATCATAGCTGATGAGACCCTTATGGAGGTGGCCCAGCATCCTTGAACCAGGGCTTGATTTGAAATATTATGGCAAGCAGTATATCCAGTATGGATGACTCTCTCGAGCAGAAAGCTTTTTTTTTTCCTTGAAATTCAGTAATGACTGGTTTACACGGTGAGGTGTAACAGGTGGCTATAGCAGATTTGGATAGATGTAGATGCATTACATCCATTTAATATTTAATCTAAGTTTGGTTAACACATGCACTAATTTATGAATGGAAATCAGACAAGGATTTTGGAAAACAGCTTGTTTTTACCCACATAGTAGCTAACCAAATGGCCAACAGTAGAGTTTTCAGAGACCTTTCTCAGATAATTAAAATACTTAAACTTATTGAAATATTTATTAGTAGTGACCAACTTTTTGCCTTCCACATGCAGGAACAAGAGCAAACCAAAACAAACCTGTCTCAGGTCACTGCAGCTGTCTTTTCACAACAAAGCACTTGTGCCCAGTTTCCTTCTCTCCCTCTTCACACAGAAACAATTCTTCATTCCCTCCAAAAAAAAAAAACCCCAAAAAAACCCCCACCCCTAAAGAGAAAGCTAGTACCAAATGATCAGTAAAATACGCACAAAAACGTGTGACTTACTACATTTTTTCTTCATCCTGAAACCATTATAAAAGTTCTTACAACATTTTGGCAGTGGTTTCCCAAAAGCTGCTCTGTATTGGAGAGGGAGCATATGCACCATGTGATGTGACATCTGCCACAGTAAGTAAGCTTTTAATTGAATATTTGAGGAAATAAACATGTAAAACCCATGTAACTTGATGTCAAATAAGTTATTGTTGCCTCAAGGCTTTCTTGATTTTTCCATTTTTATTTTTGGCAAGAAAGTTTGAAATATTGTACATATTGGAGACAGGAGCACTTCACATACAGTCGTCCATCAGGACAGAAAACAGAACGTCGGATTATTGCTGCTACAGCAGCCCCCCCAAAATTCTTGGCAGTTCTCAAAGTGGCATTTGGGATCTGAGATTAACAATGTCTCTGCTCACATCTAAATATATATATATTGAGCAGAGAGTGGCAGAAAGGCAATTGACACACGTTCAATTGACTGCTGTACCAATCCTAACTAGGAGGCTCTTACATCACCTCTGTTTCTCTGCACTCCTGTGCCCTTTCACTTGAGCAGTGTGGGGTTTTCTCCCTCCCCCTCCCTCACAAATACACACATACAGGCACAGGAATCCACATGGCAAAGTTTAGTGGCTAAGATTTGTGAGACCCAACTATCAGATGCCTCACTAACAACCCAGGACCTTGTTATTTCAAGCCTAATTTTCACTTCATAGGTGCTGATCTTATCATCTTGTCATTCACTCGTGCCTGGTCCTTCTCTCACTGAAGAGTACTATAAACTTCACTTGCCACAAGGTCCTCTCTACAGTGTCCTTCATGTAGTTGGACCACAGAAGACAATGTAGGGGCTCTGTCACATCCTCAGGAAGGCTTCAGTTTGAAAATGAGGAGCCTACACATTATGATTCCCTCTGGAGTATTTAATTGGTTATGAAATTCCATCTGTTTTGCTTCACTTCCTATTTTCAGCTCTGCTGATGAAGCTTATAGCAGGGACATGTGCCTGCTCTGGAGAAGCAGTTAGGAGCTTCTCAGAATTTGGTAACTGGGTAGGTGGAGCATGGGATTATTAGGATGGAAAATGTTGGGGTTTTTCCTAGGATGGAAGGAAGGAAGGAAGGAAGGAAGGATGGAAGGATGGAAGGAAGGAAGGAAGGAAGGAAGGAAAAGTTGAGCTGCCAACTCAGAGCTCATGTGTAGGTGGAAGCCACAGGAGAACACAATGAACTCCTCCTTCCTGTGGTTCATCTGAGGTCTGCTGTGAAATGGGATTGCCAACACTGACAGAAATGTCATCCTTAGAGATGTGTCTGTAGCTGTCTGGTAGGTCACTGCAGTACTGATATCTCCTTACCAGAGGCACCAGAAGGTGAGCCAAAAAAAAATCTTGTCACAAGTCTTAAGGTCATTCCTGAGCTCAGCTATTGGAGAGGAGAGCAATTTTTCTGATGGCAGAACCCCAGAAATGAATGATAGAAATCTATACTGGAAATCATGGCCAGACTTGACATGGGAGCCTACTCAAGGCACAAGTGAAGAACAGGAAAGGCAAATTTTTCTTGGATTTTATGATTAGCAAAGCAGGGACTTTGAATTATTTCTATTTCATGGCAAGCTTGTGTTGCTTTGCTTCTGGGAGACCAGTGCTGAAGACAGCTATGCTGCATCTTTAAGGACCATCTTACTACTGGATCCGTCAGCCACTTGGCAAACATTTCAAATGCAAAAAAAAATTATTTGAAAATTAAAGTCTTCGATGTGTTGAGTCAGTGTTTGGTCTTGTGCATTTTACCAGGTTTATTTGGCCCCTCACATCTGTTTATTGATGGCTACTTCAAAGCAATCTATTTCTGCAGGACACAGTTGGCACTGTCTAAGGTCATTGTCTTCTGCAAAGGAGAGAGAAGACATTAAGAGCATTAGTTTGTCATTAAGGAAAATGATGAAATTAATTTCTTTAGAAGCAAATACAGAGACATAGTAGGAGCTGCTAATGTTCTAACCACAACATAAATAAAATAGACATCTACAGTACTGGCAAGATTAAACAGCCTCTCTCTTAAACACATGCACAGACACACTTTCTCACATGATACAAGTGTTAATACACACTCGAATATCCTTCTTTGCCCACTTCAGCATGCTGTGGAAGGTTACAAAAGCCTCTATGTAGCATAAGCAGAGAAACAATAGCCTTACCCCTCTTAATTTTCAGGGGCAGTATGAAAAAAAATCTCCTTGTCTGACCCAGTTACAGTTATTTGTCTTTCCAAAAATATTTTCCATATGGAGATCTCCAAGTCTGAGTGCCATCTGTGAGGACTTCTAGGGTTTCTTTTACAGAGAAGTCTCTGGAGGAAGCCCAAGTGCAAGACAGGGCTAGGCTGACAAGATTTTTTTCAGTGAGAAACAAGGATACTTGTGTGTGGTGGGTCCTACTTGCCAGTCATTCAGTTTGGGGCAATTCCTTAGTCAGGACTGTATGGCTCTGGAAACGCTGTGCTGCAGATCAACCTTGTACTTCTGTAATGTGTAGATATGTGCTTGCTCTGAGGTCTCCAGGATGGATGTTTTTCAGTGATAGTCAGGCTTTGAAGTCTCTGCTCTGTCAGTCTGTCCATGGTGGACTGCTCTGGGATCCAGGAATCCTGACACCTGCTCTTATGCAGACTAGCTCAATCTCTAAGTGTGCCTTCAGCATCCTTTGCACCACCTAAGTAGGTGAATCAGTCTCAGGTGCTGTCCCTGAAACATGACAGCTCTGCACCTCTCCCTCTGTCAAGTTGTCTCTTACGAGGCATGTTCATGACTGCAATAAATAGTAATTAATTCAGATGGACAAAAAGGTCATACTGATGTCAAGCAGAATGAAAGGGACCCCAGAAATTCACTGTTTTTTTCTCAATAATATTGCGTGCGCTGTTTTGCACAAATTAAAGCACACTGGGGCCACAGAAGAGTAATGATTACACTTAATGAGGGGCAATTGAAAGGTATTAAGTAGTTCTTCCAAACAAGTTCTAATGGGAGCTGGAACCATACAGACACTGCGCTCAACAAGCTTTCCTATGCATAATGCACCTAATTACCATCTGCTTTTTTCATAACATGGATAAAAATGTGATCACATATCAAATTCTCACTGTGTTTCCTAGGATACAAGGTGATCCTCATTTCAAACTAGCTTGAAAATGGCAAATGAGCAAACTTGATTTTAATAAAAACAAGGAAACTCACACATGTGAAATATAATCTGGGCACTTCTGATTTCATGGAGAAGTGTCTTTGTTTGCTTTTCATACAAAACCTAGTGAAGAACTTGATAGTATATCACAGAGAGGCACTCCACACCTGTGCTTTAGGCAGTCCACATAGAGGATGGCAGCACTTCCAATGGACAGCGTGAGAAAGTTTCCATATTGGACAATGAAACTCTGCTAAAAGCTGGTTTTTCAACAATGTGGGTCAAAAGACAGAGCATAAATGAGTTTCATGATGCAGCTTTTTTTAATTATCATGATAGCTAACTAGCTTTTTATGTAGTGACACTAGTAAGCAAGCTGCTTAGGAAGAACAAAGCAAGCTAAAATTATACTTGTTTTACTAGCATGAGCCTCACAGTGAATGACTTGTATCACAGAAAAAAGCTTTTAAAATAGTGTGATACCTACAAGACATTCTGATCCTTATTGCGTGTCAGAAACACGTCTTGTGCTGGTTTGAGGTCAAGCAGGAATTTACAACATGTTCTTCCAAACCCTCCAACATTTGCTATCAAGGGTAGCACATACTAGCTACTGATGTATTCCCATTGTTTCAGTGCCATTCTGAGAGTAATTGAACGATAAAGAATAGAATATAATTATTTTTTTTTATATTGATAAAGAAATGAAGATATTACCTGCCCATCTCCTTGTGTTTACCAGCACGGCCAAGGTATTTTATAACACCAGAAACTTCTTCAAGGGATTATGGCTTCTCAGCATGCATGGCTTGTGTGCAGCAGGAAGAAACATCTCAAGACTGTCTTCCCAGCACCAGTCTTCATGGTAGACAGTGAAGATGTCAAGTGTGATAGATGGAAGTGGCTTTGGACAATATGATTACTTCATTTCACTTCTCTCTCTCTTCAGCTGGACAAACAACACTAAAAACAATTGGCTAGCTACTGTTACGGCTTTTTGACTTCAAATGTGTCCTAATATGACATAAGCCTCAGTTTACCAAACACAACATAGCTGGATTCATCTGCTTTCTCCTGCTGTTAATTAACGGGCAGTTCAACTGAGCCATTCCCACACTGGAGACAGAGCTGCAGCTCTGGCCTCATGGATTTCCACTGCTGCCTTGGGGCCAAGTGGGAGCAGTGGGGAAGAAAGAATAAAGCAGAGTTTCCTGTCTGTAACTGAAGGGAATCTCAGCCCTCATGCTTTGCAGAGTTTAGGAAACACTCCAAAAGTCAGAGCTCCTGCTCAGAGACAACTGTTTCTGAGGCATCCCATGTGGTAACTCTTCCCATTCTTTCCATTCTCTCCATTCCCCAAGTGGAGAGAGGAGGAGGAAATGACAACAGCTCAGCAGGGCTGATGGGATTACGTCTTCTGCTCGAGGAGCTCCTGCATTCTAAAGGCAAAAGGCTGAGCAACGACTGACTGTATGCATCTTTCAGGGGGGTAGATAATGCAGTCTGGTAGCCTTCCAGCTCTCCTCCTTTCACATTCTTCTGCCCTAAGAAGCCTGCCCTTCCTCGGTCACTCTGGAAGAGGGCTGAAGGTAGGGCTGATCACAATGCTGAGTGTCTGCCCTGCCTTCCCAGGACATCAGGGTCCTCTTTGCCACCCTCTGACCCCTCCTACGTAAAACTCCGTGAGGCAGGCACGAGATGCATGTGCACACTTCTGTCCTCTTTACAACCCCTTCTTTGCCAAGGACTGTGTATTTGTTTTAGTTAAAGAAGCTTGTGACTGAAAACAGCTGCAGACTGAGTGGAAAAATAACACCTAAAAATAGCCCCAGCCTGAGAGCACAATGTGCATTGATTTTACTATGAAGAGTAGAAGAGCAGGGAGATGGTGACTAGGCTGGTATGTTCTAATACGTCTCACCCTGCCATATTTAGAGTGCATGTAGTAAGCCAGGCAGCCAAGTCAGTCCATGTAGGTATTTGACTGCTTTGGAAGGGTTCCCAGCAGAACCACTCCAACTACAACAAATGAGCATGGTATTTTTATAAGCTGACAGTGAGGAAACCACCCCACAATATTACCATGTTCTGCAGAGAACGGAGAATACGTAACTCCTGAATAGGGAAGACAAATCTCTCACTGATTGTTTCCACTCAAAACGTTTTCCTAGAATAAATTATCAGATAGATAATATAATTTCCTCCTGTCTGCTGTGTGCTGGGATGGCACCTGAAGGAGAATCCAGTTCTAGGTGCAGATCACAGACCCAGGCGCATGAATTATCTTACAGTTTTGCCAACTTCAAGCCCATGCAGCAGTTCAGCAGAAATGCCCACTCAGAATCACTACCAGAGACAATAGGGGTGCTGCAAGGCCCAGCTCCATCAGGGACATCGGGTTTATGTTGTGACTACCCACATAAGAGGTTGGTGACACGGCAGCTATAATAAAAGGACCCTTGTCAATGAAGACCATTCCCAGCATGAATCTGCCCGTGTCAGGCCACCTCCAGGCCATAAAGCCACAGAAACTGAGGGCAAGTGTTGAAGAACCATGTTTTTTTTCAAGACTAAACCTGAGAGATGAAAGAATTCCCTGCACCTGTGTTTGATAAGGACCATAGTTAGGCCTTCACCCCCTTTTCTCTATAGGCCGTGAAATGTTATCAGCTCATTAACTGAGCAGAGCAAATCCACTCTGAGAGGCAGAAGAGTGCCCTGGCAGGAGATTTCAAATGGTTTCTAGCCAACCACAGGCCTAACACCACCCTAACTCCGAACAGAGGGCTGTGAGGCCTGAGGAGTGAATCAAGAAGATACCAGGCCCAGAGAACGGGCTGGGGCGAAGAAATTCAGTTCTGAAAGAGCTCAGTGCTGCTGAACACCTTTAAAATCTGTGTTTGTTACATTCTCATCTGCAGACTTCAGACATCTCCAGATGCAGCCACTTGCAAGGTAAGCTCCACCACCTTGTAGGTGTTTGTGCTATTACCAGATTTCCTTTTGAGTAATTGTCTTAGAACTCATGAAACTGCCCCACACAGAAATACACAGATATTTTTATTCTTTAGAAGATACAGCTTGTGCTTCATGAAAACAGAAAGCTGAGAGAAGCTTCATCTGCCATTGACAGCTATCCCTCACCAAAGGGATAATTCAGAGTAGAGCTTTCAGAGGCACCCACAACTTCTCTCTGCAGTTGGCAGGAGGGAGATCTGGCTGGATTGACAAATATCCAAGCTCATTTCTGACTTGCTCATCACAAATAGACCCGAGCAGATTTCCTAGTGTGCTGCCTTGGAGGGAACTAGTGAGGAGACATTGCCACCCTTCTCCTGGGAAGTCAGCAGAGGAGGGTGGGGTCAGTTAATGCCACCGGTGGGCTTGTCTGAGGACAGCAGAAGCAAATGTTTCTCATTTCTGAAGGCAGGTAGGCTCAGTTTTCATCCTGGTGTGACTGAACAAGCACCCATAGTTCGACCATGATTTCACTGGTCTTTTTTTGAGGTGGGGTATACATCTGAGACTCACACTTAGGAGAAGTCAGATTTTTGTATACGCTCAGAAGGGCCTTGTATTCCGATGTACTAAACAAGGCCTCACTTCCCTGCTCCGTTGCATCATTTTTTGTAACCTGACACAATCAATGTGAAAAAAAAGACACAGGTGTGTGATTTACTGTAAACATTCAAGGGCTGTCCACTTTCCTGGCACTAGCATTTTCATTTTTCTAAGTAAAGAATACCTGTGTGTGACACGGCCTAGGGATCTGAAACAAGGCGGCCTGACCTCACTGACTAATCTGAGAGTGCAGGAAATTAATTTCTCTTTAGGATATATGTAATTAATCCATATAGTAAGAAATGAATTAGTGTTGGAAAAATATAAATAATTAATAATTGACAAATAAGTGCAATCTGGTCATAGATTTCCCTGGAGGAAAGGAACATGAAATGTTTGATGTAAAGTATTTGCTCAGCTTTACCATTTTGATAAAACCTAAGAGCAAAAGCAAGTGAAAATGAAATGACTGCATGGTTAATGAGTCAGACATGAGTGATACTGTACTTATTGGAATAGCTGATTGTGAAAGATACCCCCAAAATGGCAAAATGCGTGCACACAGGAGATAAAATGAAGCCATGTACCAACTTTTGGACTGGAGGAGAGACAGCTTTAAGCAAAATTGCTAAAGGTAAGCTAAAACTTGTACAAATCCTACAGATAATACAAGACCTTAGGCTAAAACAAAACAAATGTAAGAGTACTTTATGTATCCAGAAAGTTTTTCTGTATATCATTTGCATGTATGCACATCCCCAGAATTTCCTACAAGGCTTATAGATTGCTGAAATTTATAAACTAGTGCTATAAAATGTTTTGTATGAAAATGTCATGAAGCCATTGGGTTCCTGTGGTCCTTGATAATGAAAGTAAGCAGTGGTTTGGGTTTTTATGACAGGATCAAGTCCCTGTAAAAAGGTTAATGAATCTAAGAAGAACTTTGACCATGATCTGAGACTGTGGTGAAACCCAAAGGCATGTGAGTTTCACAGAATGCTAGACTTGATCTGTTAAGAACATCAGATGAACATCCTGAGGGAGGTAGCTTTAAAGCTAATTACTAGGGAAAAAAGGATCAAGGTACAGAGTGAAGACTCAAAAAGCAAAGGAGAAATGGTTGTCTGGTTAGGGAGGTAGAAAGAAACAGAGATTAAGGGAGAACTGCCAGCACTATTAGAAGCAAGGTAGAAAAAGCTTCACCAGTGCCATCTGAATTCAGTGCCTAAGCCTCAAACTGAGTCCTGATTTCAAACCAAGAATGAAATCTGCAATATGAGAATAAATGTATTTTCATGCATTTATCTTCAATACAACATGAAGTGTTTCTCCCATGATGCACTAGACACCACACTAATTTGAATATTGAGTAACAAAGTTGATCAAGCATCTATACAATATAAAAATCCCATTTTTTGAACTGTACTTAGTTCTCTAAAGATGGAGCCTCCGGCAGTGTTAATTGGGCATCTAATTTGTAGTCTGCCATTGTATTCATCTTCATACAGTATCTTGAAAATGCCTTTTAGGGGTTTGATTGTCCTGATGCAAAAAGGCAAAAAGAGATGAAAACAATCTCCTAAAACAAATCCTACAATCCCAGTACATTAATACTTTTTTTTTTTTTTTGCTCTAACTTATTGAGAATCAAATTTCCTAGTTTCAGATAAAGGACCTGCAGAAATGAGGTTTTAAAAAATTTAGCTTTAGCTTAATCTCACAGCAGTTAGTCTCCTCAAATAACAGAATGAAATATGTCTAATATATGCCTCCAGATTTTTTCATGAAGATAAAGAAAGAGTGTGTTCCCATAGTTTCTCTACACAGTGCTTTTAGGTAAACATTGATATATGCCTTGTATTTTATATAACTAATACGTGGTATATATATTTATGCCTTTCAGTGTAGTGCATCCAGTTCATCTTTATTATTCCATTTTCACTGGCAGTTCATTGAGCTCATTCCGACAGAATTCTTTCATATTGGATACCTATTTTCTGAAAAGAGTCTAATTCCCTTGTTATTTTATAAATCACAGAAAATCTCTAGGTAACCTTTGTGCCTTTTTTTTTTTTTAACTTGCATTTTCTTTAATTTCACCTCTTGTATCTTTGAATAGTCTTTGATCTAAGTGTGAGGATTGCAGTTTTGTGTATAAGCTTGTGCCAAAATTTTGGGAATATTTTAATCAGTTTCTGTAATTTGCAGTAATCAGTCTATTATGGCAGTACGTCGTCTTCCCTAAGAATAACAAACAACAACCTTAGTGGGATCCCTAATGAGAACCCTCCTTCTCCTTCTAACCCTGCAGTAGCCCTGGATTATCTTTATCCATGCAAAGACAATATGCTGCTGAGTCTTAATGAGTGCACTCGTACTTCTCCAGAATTGCTTATCCTTTAGGTGCAACACAGGTCACTGCAATTCCCCAGTGCCACAGTGTGGAACCAGACATATACTGGAGCAAATCTGAAGGGCACAGATCTCTTTGGTTCAAAGGGATTAATTTAATTTTAACTTTGATAATTTCAGGTCTTCTCAGAATATCTATTTCTTTTTCTTCTACTTTTTTTCCTGATTTGCCTGCTTTCTGTTTGATTCTTCATATCTGCAGAGATACAGAATTGAATGATGTTTTTATAAGTGTCGTACTCCTCACATAACCTACCTGATACTGTCTTGCCTTAATTTACAGGGAGTTAAATACAAGTAGTTTGTGAGGGGAAACATTAAAAATACAGCTGAAAATGAAACAAGGGGCTTCTCTAGATATAACAACCAGGTGAGATCTTCAGAGTTGGCTTAACCTGATTCAAAACCATCATGTCCTGAAAAGGAGCCTTCCCACATTTCTCTGCTTCTGACTGTGTGTTCCTGCCCTTTCCTTTGAGTGAGGGCACAGGAGGGAATTTTGGGGAATATTAATATTTATGGGGAATTAGATTAGCTTTTCACTAAGAGGAACTGGCCCAACTGGTCTTGACAAGCCTAACTTCTGGCTGACTAGGCATGGCTAAATGGATTTCTGTCCCAATGAGCTGTCTTGTACTTTCCTGAACTGTTAAATCACAGCCATATGCAAAAGGCATCGTCATTTCCAGGGTGGGTGAAAGGATTAAAATTTGTAAAGTCATCTAGCTTTCATATTTGTTTGGAATTAAGTGTACTGTAACAATAAACTTATTGTTAGTCTTCCACTGAGCATTCCCATTTTGCTTCGTAGCCTAATAGCCACCAGAAAGGACATTCTGAAAACTCATTGTGTTATTATTTATGATACACACAAAGCAAACAGGGGAGAAACGCCACAATAATAATGTAGACATAGTCAGTTTTAGCACAGAGAGCAAGATCAAACTAATTAAATCCGTATTATCACTTTCTGTATAAACCACACGCTGTTCTCATATGCTCTGCATTCCAGTCCCATTAAATGCAGGGCTAATTGTGCTTACATATGTATGTATGCATGAGAGGGGGGGTGGAGAGAGGGGAAATGCAGAGTCCTTGCAGCTCCTGGGGCTTGCTGCTCTCAGAGAAGCATTGGGGCAGGACTTCCATGCCTCTGTGCAGTATCCAAGTTTAAAACACAAGGGCAGCAGCACTCCTGTTGCTGTTGTTTCCTAAAAGAGATGGTGTAGGTGTGAGGTGATGAGTGGTTTGGCACAGAGCATTCTCCATGTGCTGCTCTGAGTCTCAGCATTGGCTCAGCTGATCAGATGCCTCTAATAACACAGCTTCCAGGTCTGCACGTGTTCCTCTGCTCCATTGCCACTGATGGTCATTGCTTGAAGCCACAGTCCAGTGCTGTGTCTCTGGGAAGAGTCTTGTTTTTAATGTCAATCCAGTGTTGTTTTTAAAGGGAGACAAAGAATTAATGCATTTCCTGCGGCTCCCAGCCTTCCTGGATACTTTTCAAGCTGCTTCAGAAGTCAGTTACTGGCTAAAAGCTGTCAGTAAGTTTGTGACAACACTGCAGCATCTATGATGCAGCAGCTATGGAGTCAGTTGACAGAAACGTGCTGAAAAATGCCATGTTGCTGAACTTTATATGTATTTTTTTTTATTTTATTTTAAGCAAATATTAGTGCTTGTCCTTTGAAGGCAATGTTTTAAGTTCAGTAATCTGTCTGTCAGGCTGATCTCACCTGCATTCAGCTGGGTAACTGAGTCTGAAAGAACCCAATAGGTAGAGGTGTGGCTAAAAAAGAGCCAAGGGAATACCTTAAAATACCATTTCCAAGTATTTGATTAGAACAGTTTTGCTGGCTTACTGCTCCTGTCATAGTTCTTTTCCTTGAATCTCTCAAGACAGTCACTGGCAAAAGTTACTGAAAAAAGATCCAAGAGATATTTGCATCCATTCAGGAAACAGGAATAGAGTGCAGCTTATTAGACTAATAAATCTGAGTTTCCAATTGGAAGCTACAAATAAATTGGAGATAACCAAAGTTATCCATCCTCATATCATGCGACAGATGTTCTAAAATTGGTAATACTTCCAAAAAAATCCTGAGATGTCATCCCTGGATTATTTGGAGACAAGTTAACACTGAAATATATTGAATTGTGTATTTGCTATAAGCAGCTTTCTCATTCATAGGCATATTTCCTTTCCCCAAACTATATAATAATAATAACATAGAAACACAAACAAAACCCCTTCATTTACATTATTAGCTGTATGCTTCATACACTTCTGCAGTCCAGGGCAGACAACAGTTCAAGGCTAAAAATTCAGTTCATTATTAAAAAATACCAGTCTTTGCTATAGGAGTTGATGATTCAGTGAGAATTATAATTATAATCAAAGCATAATAGGCATTTTGCACCCCTTATAATTGCTGCCAAGAAACTCTTTAGCTAAAGAACTAAATCTTTGTTTGTAAGCTCTTTCTTGTTCACAATAGAAATAAAAGTGTGTGACTTGGCTCATGAGCAGATTCCACTCTGGCTGTTTCACTGAGAGAGAAAAATAGGCCTTTACACAGAAAGACTTGTGACACTTAAAACATTATTTATACATATGTCCCTCTATAAAAACCAGTGTCTAGCTCCAGTGAAGTTGCTGATTGCTCATTGCCTTTATTGCAGGTGGAAAACTCTGTGATGTGCCACATGTTGTAGACTGAATGCGTGTCTGTCACAAGCAGGGCAAAAAAACCCACAATTACATAAAAATACAAGTCTATAAGCACTCCAGGCATTTCACAATCAAGTGAAATGACACAGGTTAATTAAGAATGAGCCTCATTTTTCACAAAAATGTGGACTTGATTTATATTGGGATTTTAAAGTTTTTTATTTATTTAATTTTAATTTTCTGCATTTCTGCATTTTCTGGTCATAGAAACATAAATAGATGCAAAGCTCCTAAATTATTTACAGTCTGGTTAGAATACACAAGTTACGTATTTTCATTTACCTTCTCCTGTGAAAACTGAGACAACCAAGAAGCCTTTGAAGACTGTGTGTTCTAAAGCAAATAACGTTAATTCAGCTGACTTGTTCCCAGCTAGCACTCATGCATGCAGGAGAAGGGAAAGATCCAGTGTGTTACAAAAATATACTAAA
>VYZU01070904.1:0-21796 GCA_013401355.1 Ceyx cyanopectus
CCTCTACATTATTCTACCCTATGATGTCCAGCAGCCAGATGCTCTCCAAGCCACTCCATTTGTACACAGTGATTTGCCTATTTCATTTTGGTTTTAAGTTTTAAATTGCCAAGGACCTGGCATGGAAATGTTTCTCCTATTAACCATTAAAGCAGAAACTGTTAATTGCCACTGCCAGGTAGGAAGCTTCTCCTGGATGCAGTCAAGAAACGGGGTTTTTATTTTGAAATATAATCAAACCAAAATCTAGACTGATGCTGTTATTTCAAATTTACTTTTCTTTTTGATGCCATGGGGAGCTCATCGAGCCTGGGATTTATCCTTCCACTGCTCTTGCAGCAGCCCCAGCTTGCTTTGCTGCAGTGGGAAGCATTGGTGTGCTAAAACCAGCAGACTTTGCAGGGGGAGGGTGAAAGCTGTGTGCTGATATGGCAGCCCACCTGGCTGGGCACAAGGCTGGAGCTGTGTTCACCACCACTCCATCCCCTCCCAGCAGCAGAGCGAGCACAAGCCTCGCTTGGCAGCTCACACCAGCTCCATCCATCCCAACCATCTCCTGCTCCTCCTTCTCATGGCAGGAACATCAAAGCTCCAAGCCTGGCCCCAGCCCCTCATTCAGTTTTCCAGGCAACGCTCAGAAGTGTTGAACCAGCTCCGTGCTGCCGTCTAAAGAGAAAATTTAAAGCCACAACCACCGGTCTAGACTGCCTGAAATCTCTTCCCCAGAGCCCGGGCTAGTTAAGTACAACCTGTCAGATTTAAGGAGAGCTGGAGAGAGATTCCCAGCTTATCTGCCTTACTTGGGTGAGTAGTTGCAGACCAGGTAGACAGCATTCTCCCAGATTTCTCCCCAGACATTCATCTGCTTGCAGACGTTCACGGCACAGCCGATCTTGTTCGTGGTGGCCCAGACTATCTGCAAGGGCAGCACGGTTACTGACAAGCCAACTGCTCCACCGTGGGCACATGTTGAGGTGCCAGCTGGGACTGGAGAGAGGTTAGGGCATAGAAGCCCTGAGTCTCCCTTACCTGGGTGTAGTGGGTGCACATGGAGCCAGTGCACCTCTCTGGGCACCACGGGTTGCACTCGTGAGGATAGGGGTAGGTGTAATCCTTAACTTCATCGTACCAAGACTGGACGTGGAAAGCTGGAGAGCGATACCTGAAGGAGCAAAGACAGTTTCAATCACAAAAGTTCCAGCAGAAGCTTTCAAGTGATACCTGTAGCCATACTGTAAGCTCTGATTTTTTTTTTAATATAAGCTTTGCTGATTTTTATAGGAAGCTTTCTCAAGTTCCTTTCCTTGAGAAGGTGTTTATTGAAGAATCCAGTAACAGAAAACAGGTCACATTGGAAGTGTTAAAGATTATTTTTTTTTCCCCCTAAGAGTCACAGTGCAGTCTTTCTGTATTATTTATAGGTTTGACATGCCCTTCAAGTGCTGCTGACCTGAAATGTCCTCCTGACTTTTCCACACAACTACAAAAAAACCCAAAACAACAAAACCTTCTAGTCTGGCAGAAAGTTGTATTTTGATAGTAAATAGAAATTAAGCTTTGCAAAACATCTTTAACCAAAAGCCATCATGTACCTATTTCCCCAACAGTTAATTTGCTAAATCTGGAAGGATGCTAGCAGGGAATACTGCAGGACCTTTGAAAGCCAGTGGGTTTTTTCCCCCCCCACTCACATCACACCAAGAGCTGGTGGAGAATAGTTGGTGCAAGATGCAGGTACCCCATCTCTTATTGCAGCTGCCCCAAGCCCCTGCATATGCCAGGTGGTCTTGGTGCAAACTAGGGACCAAATATCAGTGTTTGTGGCAGCACTGATGGAACTTGTGCTGTTTGATGGAATGCAAATGGTATTAAACCTACCTATAGAAACTCATTGGCATTTTGCAGGCTACACACACGTCTGCAGGCTCCACATAGAAGCTAAGCAGCTCCTCACTGCTTTCAACAGCTCACATGAAGCAAGCAGCCAGCAATACAAATGATGTCATTGCCAACCCAAGATCATTCTTCCAGCCAACTCTTCATTAAAAATCATTCATTAGAAGTATTTTAAAAACATTAGTCCCATGATGTCATTAAGTGAATACTTTCCGAATCCTATTTTACAGGAGAGGAAATTGAGACAATCAAGTTATGGCCCGTTCCTGAAAAAATCTGAGATAAATCTTATTTCTTTTTCCTCCCAGCGACTGCAAAAGGGAGCAAGATTGGATCTATCTCCATCAGGAACCCATGGCCATCTTGAACACTTGTAGGAGAGCCAAGAACAGCACGATCTTTTGCCTTTGTTTCCAATGGAATAACCACTCTACTTTCCAATCATTATTTGATTCTGCCAACAAAAATGAGCCCAATTTTTATATTGGGCTGATTTCACACCAGCAAATTTCCGTTGCTTTCAACCAAGTTCTACCTGATATACAACATTAATTTTCACCCATTAGGGCTCCTGAGCACTTACATAATGCTTCCTGTACAAAGCAGGTTTAAACTAGAAGGGGCTCAACAAAAAAACACATTTCCTCATGAGATGGAGAGCCAAATCCATGGAGAAATCTTCATGTCAGCTCTCCTAGCTGGGTTAACAACTTGAGGTTAAAAACCTTCCTTATGAAATTGAAAAACAAAAAAAAAAATCTGCAAAGTGTTTTCAGTAAAGAGAAATTAGGAGTTGGAAAAGTATTTATGGGAAATAAAGCAAGAGACACATTCTGAATAAGCACCCAAGCCCAGACATTGTTCCTGAGAAACTTCAGCTTTCAGTCAGGTCCCAGCATGGTGCCAGAAACCACACACCCCCCACCCCAAAACAGCAGATCTAGGAGCAAGGGTAGGATTTCTGTAGTTGTTCTCTTTGAGGAGTAAGAGTGATCTTCAGGACATCCCAGCTGCATTACCCAGAGCTACTGAGAAATGGAGTAACCCACATCAGCGTTGCTTTGCTGGGAACAGGTGAGCTGAAGGTGGCTGCAGATGTTATCACTATAACCATTTCACCAAAGTTATAGCTGTTAATGATCCTCAGCTTTTGTCTCCTCAGTGCTCCTGTAACAGGGTACAAACTGCTCTTTACAATGAGCTTGTAGCACCCCAACTCTTACCTGCCCCAGTGAACTGCCAAGTTCTGTCCAATTGACCTGATGAGGGAACTAGGCCCATGGTCCCAGATGCACTGCTGAGCCCAGGCATGGGCTGATCTCTCCAGCTCATCATCCCAGGTCTACAGGGAGTGGGGAGAGAAAAGAACAGGTCAGTTCATCATCTCAAGCTTATTAGATCAAGAGACTCATTCAACAGGGGTTAGTGGAGAAAGAGTAAATGACAGCTCACTCTTGCTGTCTGACCTGTCCTTGTGAAGCCAGTAGACACCAGTGAAATGCTCTAACCTAAAAGTATGTTTCTTAGGGTATACCCCTGCCATGGAAATGCAGGGCAACAAAGGGTTTATTATTTTTCCTGCTTAGTGCCATGTTTCTCAGCTGATGCACTGCATAGGTCAGAAGAAAACACACCTGGGAAGACCTCAAGAACCTATCTAGACTGTCACTAAAACACAAGATATTATTGGCAGGTGTCTTTCTAATCTGTCAAAAAAAAAAAAACACCACCAAGGATGGAGATCCCGGCACTTCCTCATGGCCTCTGTTTCCAAGATCTGCAGGAATTCTAGCATGCAGTCAGTGCTCTGATGTAGTTCACCATGATGTTCCATTCATTGTCCTTACCGTCCAGGGCATTTCCAGGCTTTCCCATCAAGGAGAACTCCAACACTGGATGTGCTCCTGCCCCCCACTTCTGACACAGCTGGAGATTTTTCACCCAACCTCTTAACCAAGAGCTGTGGGGTCAAGTATTCCAGACCCACTTCCCCTTCTCTTTCCAGAATAACTGCTGAGTCCACCAACAGATCCAGTTGAATTTAACAGAGATTACAAAGTCCAAGAGGTGCTGAACTAATACTGCTCTCAAAGAAAGAAGAATCAAGTGAGAAGGGACAAATCCCACTTATGTTCCCACTGAGAGAAGGATGCCGGTGTGAGATCAGTCCTCACCCAGCCATGAGCCAAACAAGAGCTCAAACACAGTACAAAAGCAAATGGGAAAGCAGGCTTCCCTGGCTCCAGAGCCCAGGAGTGTATTTGTTCTAAAGGCCAGACTTGCTGGACCCAGTAGACAGTGCCCTGAATCCATTGTGTAAGTACTGACAGCTGGTCTATTCAGAACAGTCCTTAGAGGATAATTCATTGGGATTAAAATATTACTGCACATTCCTACAAATAAAACCAAAGAGAAGAGAGTTCTTGTAACACATCTCCAGCCCATTCACGTGTCAGCGCTAGATTATGTCCTCTTTGGATGTTAACCATCACAACCAGCTCCAAATCCTGTCTTCTCCACAAGAAATGCACAACTTCTGATCTTAAATGTATCAAAGGCCCTGTCAGGGCCAGTTCTGAGGACTCCAGGGCATTTAGGCTCTCAAAGACATTTAAAAAAGCATCAAGTGCTCGTTCCCAGTAAGTATCTGAGCACAGTCTCGGGCAGTTCTAACTGGGATGGGGAGGGACCACACGTCCCTGGCTAAGACAACAGGAAAATGCAGTGTCTCCTGGAACTTGGTGTGTCTACACTGTCTTCATAAGGCAAACATGAGCTCATCTAACTGAGCTAACAGCCCAGACCTCTGAGAACAGCTTATCATTAAGCACGCTCAGCAACCCAAATTCCAACAACATCCCAGGGCTGCTCTGAGCTCATCCTGCTTGGCTTCGAACTGACCAGTGGCCAAGCAAATCCACGGCAGTCTGCAAAACCCCGGGGCGGCCACGGCTCCAACAGAGAGAGAAGAAAAACCATTTTCCATCCCAGCCCTCCAGCAACTTGAAGGTGTACGGGATCTGACCCACCACACATGCTTTTCCAAACCTCTGTTGGAGCAGACTATTGCAGTTGTGCCTAGACACCACAGCTTTTTGCGGTCTCCCTCTTTCTGCACTAGGCAATGACCAGCCACAATTGGCCTTCCCATCCAAGGCATAAGCCACAGAAACTCTCCCAAGACTTTCAGTGCAGCAACTTTCTAGCAGAGCATCATTCCCTGAGGCCTCAAAGGATGTTCCAAATCACCTAATTGATCGCAGAGACATTAGGAGCAACAGGCTGTTAAATGGATGGGAAGGAAAGGGTTGGGAACACAGGCGTTAACACCTTCCTTTGATGCCTATCAATGAAATAAATGAGCTCAGACAAAAGATGCTCCAACGGGCATTTGGGAAGGAGTTGATTCTTTGCAGGGTTTATGGGCTTGATGAGTAGAGAAGCTCGTTTCTGGAGGCGTCGGATTACAAAGCCATCCCATTTAAATTTGAGCAGTTATTTGCCTGCTGCTTCTCAGACGTGAATGCGGTCAGGAGGCTGGAATTATTTCAGAGTAATAAACATATAGAAGAAAGAAAAAAAAAAATAATATTTCAGACTTTCCCAGCTATGTCTGCAATAGTTCTTCATGCCAATATTCAAAGTAGTATCTAGGAAGACTTCTGAAGCCGAGGGGCAGTGCACACCCGTGCTCAGTTCCCTTCTCAGGCAGAGACTGAGAAGCTTTAGGGAGGGTTTAAATCCAAGTGATTTAGCACATGGACTCTCTTTTGAACTCCTGCAATGGCCTTTTAGACTGTATACTGTGCATGTAAAATACATGTATGGTACACATGCACACCATACTGCAATTTGTAGGTTGGGATTTAATAAGGAGCCTACTTACTCAGTCTAACTGCTTTGTAACCCTAACCCCAGACACCTGAATTGCAGTGATCAGGTTACTTGCTCGTTTTTCTCCCCAGCTCAGAGTTTTTACAATACTGGCAATTTACTTTTCAAAGGGGCATCAGAGCCCAGGACTGACATGTATAAGCAGCAGCTTGGATATGTTGCTAACCCACAGAGAAATACTATCCCACCCTGATGAGGAAAGTCACCACCCTACAGTTTACCTTAGACATGAAAAAAAAAAAAGCCCAAACCCTGTGTTCCTTCCAGCCATCTGCACTGAAAATAATGTTGTTTCATCCAGCTGTTGGAAGATTTCTGCCTTTCATCACTGCTGAAAGCCATCTGACTAAGCCATCTTAAAGGTCACCATCTTCTGTACTATTACATCCTTTTTACTCTGGGTTCATTAATAAGGAGTTTGCTTTGGTCTTGGTGCCCTTCCACTTCAAGGACTGTTATAAAGTACAAACACACAGTGGAAGTGCTGGTCATGAAGCTGTTGAGAGGGATTAAGGTAGTTCTATATCTGACCAGCCTTTTTTTCCATTAACACTGCGTACCTTTCTGGCTTTCAATTAATTATACAAACCCAGCAACAAAACTGTTTCTTTCTTCATTAATTCACTGCACTTTACCTTTCTCCCATAAGATATGATTCTTTTGATCTCCAGCTAAGCCATGGGACTCACTCTGTTATTGCTTTCTTATTAACAGCCTCTACCAAATAAAGCTGGTGCTGTAGTAGGTAAATATGCCCCTTTCCTGGAATGCATTAGCTCCCCTGACCATGTTAAATCACTTAAATACATCAGGCATGGAGCTTGGAGAAAGGACTTTCACAAGGCAGAAGGTCCATGGGCAAGAACAAGCTCTACCCAATCAGGCACAAATGAGCACTGCACGTCACCCGGGACATTCCACACCTCCACCAAAGAGAAAAGTTCATCTATGGTACTAAAGACAGACCATCCTCTTAAAGGAGTCCAAATGAGAAGCGTCCTCTGCAGAACAAAGAGGGAAGTTCACGTTCAGAATACACGCAAGTAATGTACACCAAGTAATACTGGGTAAACACCAGCACATGAAAGACTGATTATAGCTATTCCAAGTAGCACCATCTCATACTCAGCTTCTTTCTTCACAGCATATAAGGCCCTTTCATTTACCCTCAATCACCCAGAAAACCCACTAGAAAAGCACCCTGAGCAAAGGCAAATAGAGGAGCGTAACCACGCAGCGAGCGTCAACAGCGGACAGTCCGCAACAGCAGCCCTCTCAGATCCTCCAAGCCAACCAAAACACATTTGGCTTTCTCAGGCTTTGTGTTTACTTTCTGGAAATGACTCAAGTCACCTCTCCTCCAGCAGGGTAATGGGTGAGCCAAGAATGAGGGACACAAAGCACCGGCTCTCGGAGAGGCACGCGACCTCCGGCAGAGGCGGGGTGGAAGATCAGTGGACTGGCCGATGGAGAGCTCTCTTTCCTTCCCTTCCTCTACCCTCCCTTCTCTTTTCCTTTTCCCTACGGTCACAGAAGGCAGGATTTTCCATTCACCATGCTCATTTCAGCCCAGCTGGCAAAGGATTTCTCATTACATTCAGTGTACTTTTTCTTTTACCCTTTTAAACATGGTCTTAACAAACCATTCATCATGTCATCTGTCAGCAGCAGCACACAGTTCAAGTCAGAGCAGTTTCAGTCAGAACTATATTTGCACACTGGGAAAAGGCACACACACCACACACACACACACACACACACACACACACAGAAATTATTTGCCTACATCATTTTCTGGCCCGGTGATATTTTGATGGAATAGCCAAAATAGCTCAAAGTAGGGTCTCTGGCATCAAGTGAAAAAAAACCCAAACCCTATTTATCTGAATTGTTGACAGTAAAGGAATATTTCATAGTCATAATTTGAAGTTCTCCCTCTGAAGTGGGACAATACATTGACCAAACTTTTATTTTGGTTTCTTGAACTACGAAAAGCCAATTATAGAATCATAGAATTGTTAGGGTTGGAAGGGACCTTAAAGATCATCTAGTTCCAAACCCCCTGCCAAGGGCAGGGACACCTCCCACTAGGTCAGGTTGCTCAGAGCTCCATCCAGCCTGGCCTCAAAAACTTCCACCACGTCTCTGGGCAACCTGTTCCAGTAGAACTGACCAATCCCACTTGTGAACTCCCAAAGTCTTTCCAGCTGTTTCCACGGATAGATTCTTTGCAGGTGGAGCCACATTCCTCTAGACCTGTTTCTCTAAGGTCCTGAGCAGATTCCCAGCAGCATCAAGGATGTTGCACCAGTCAACAACGTTCTGAAAGCTTTCACAGGGAGAATGTGGGTTAAACACTAGGGAAAATCTGATGGGTTTATGACATTAAGGTAATGGAAGAACCTGCTGAGGCAGGCTGTGGAATTGCCATCACTGGAGATGCATCCAGGGCTGGGACAGAGTCTAGCTTATGAATAATGGAACCAGGCCTGAAACTATGCAGTGGATGGATTCGATGACCTGCTAGTGGCCCTTTCCAACCAAAACAGCCCAACGATCTAAAGCATCATTCACTCTGGAATTAAACTGCTCCAGGAAACCTCTTGAGAAAAACTTACTTCAGAGGAAATTTGCTACACCTCTTGTACCACAAGGAAAAGGAAAATAAAGTTGAAAAATAAATAAAATAATAAAGTTAGGTATCAGGATGTAGACTCACCATGTATTCCATATTAGAGGCCACTGGGTACACTTGACCTCTCAATTTATTGTGGAGCATCAATATCTCCTGTCTGTCCGAGAATAAAATGGCTCTCTTGGATCTGGACTGGGTTTCTCCATCCTGGTATTTACTCAGAATGCTCTCCAGGTGACTCGAGTTGGGCAAGATAAAGCACTCTGCTGCCTTTGTCAGGAGCAGTACACATCCGAGAGGAAGGATCCAAGGCAGAGCAGGATTCATGCCTTCTCCTCAGCAGAAGTGGAGATGAAGACAACAGTAGGGTTTTCTTGCAGGGACTCCTGGAGCTTAGCAGAGCTCTGGATTTTGGAGAGAAAGAGTCAGTCAGAGAAATGCCAGAGAAACTTTCAGTAGATATATCCCCCCAACAATGGAGCCACACAACCCACATTTTTGCTTGGAAAAGAGCAGTGCCTACAGTTCAGTCCAACAACAGGAAAACCTGAACACCCTAAGTGGTGGGAACTCAGTTTATTACACTAGGGAACTCCACTGACATCACATTGGGACAGAGCATTAGCCAGGGAGGGTGGTGGATACCTTCTCCACCAAAGATGCCAGGGGTGCAGGTATCAACCAGCAATGCCCAACAGCTCTGAATAATCCCAGCCCAGAAGAGCAGCTGGTAAAGTGGAGAATGGATGGGAATAAAAGGGAAAGTAAAATTCCCAACAAGCCAGATCGCAGAGGTCAGACATCAACAAGAGCTATTTTGGAGGCTCTCCTCTGCCAATAGACTTCAGCAGAGCAGCTGCCAGACTCCATGGAAGAGGCTGTTCATGTGGAATGTCAGTGTCACACTGAAGTGCCCTGATCCCTGCCAGCAAGTGACGCACTGGGGTGTTCGCGCTGACGCATCACGACAGGAGTTGGGGCAACCTGGGCCAGGAGCCAGAGCCCCCAGCCTCCCTCGGGTGTTCCCACACAAACGTTGGCACCAAGAGCTCGGAGAGATGGTCTCAGTTTGCTCATTGCCAGGTTTGAAGGGCTTCATTGCATCCCCATCCCCTCCCATGCTCCATGGTGCTCCTGCTCCACCTGCCATTCCCAAGTTCTCCCTCCTTTCCTCCTCCCCGCCCAGCCCTGGCTTCTCCATCTAATGAGCCTTGTGTGTCTTGGCTGGTTTTATGTAGCTCATGAGCTAGTCAGGGAAGGAACTATGTGCTGCAGCATCTAGTGCTTTTTAGGTGGGATCTAAAAGCCACTAGAGCAGAATCAATCCATCAGGGCAACGAGCATCCATACGGACAGAGCAAGCAAAGCATCTCTTTCCTTAGGGCTAAATTTGGGATGGAACCTTCTGCATCCCTGTCTTCAACACTAGGTGAGAGTCTGCTTTTGATCAGAAGACACACTGTAAGCAGCAGCAGGAAACAAACCCCAGATTAGAAGGAACTATTCAAAAAGCTTCAGCCCAGTGACATGGGATCTGGACACGTTGAGATCAGGCGAGTTGGAAACTATCCCAAGCCGGGAAAACCTCTTCCAGCTCCCAGCTGGAAAAGCTATGCTCTAGCACAAAGTCCCAAACCTCTCTTCCCCAGACCAAGCCCAGTGACACCTGCAGGGGACAGTGGCAGCACAAGGTGCTTTGCATAGCTGGGGAGCCCCAAAAAAACCCCAAGGCCTTGAGAACTGCCTGAACTTGTTGGCTGTCTGCACAAAAGAGACCAAAGTCTCTGTCTGAGGCTTCCTACTTGTACTGTATTAAGGCAGATGAAAACCAGCTGCCCTCAGTCTCTCTCCAGGCAGAGCATTAAGCCTTTGCCTGGGTAGAACAATGCAGGAATGTAATTTGCTCAGATTAGGTAACAGCTCCTCATTATTTCCTGCTCTGCAGAGCAAGTTGAACACACACACACGCCTTGTCCCCAGCTCCAAGCACACCTGACAGACAGGACGTTTGGTGGCACTGGGACAAACACTTCTTTAACCTCATCCTCTTCTCAGCCCCGTGTGTTGGCATTTGCTTCCCCCCAGAAGCAGGAGCCCAACTTTCTAACCCAGCTACAGAGGGGCAGGGGAGGCAAAAACGAGCTGTTGCTTTTGTAGACTGTCTGACCCAAATTCAGGGAACAATTCCTACTTTGAGGCACTTCCCTAGGAGTTTAAAAATAGATGCTCTGCCACAGCCGTTTACAATGTGGCCATTTAGCCCAAGGCATTTTAACTGGAGCCTGCCCTGTAGGTAGAGCAGGCAGGAACAGACAGCTAATATATGCTGCAGTTGTACCCCATCATTTGGCCGGGTGCCCTTTGCTAAATAGGAGCCCATATCCACCACCAATTTAAGGCAAACACTGAACTTACAGAAAGGGCAGCTTGAAAAAAAAAAAAAAAATCAGAAAAAAAAAAATCAGCTGAAACATCTGAAAGCCCAGAGGAGCTGCCCCACTCACGGCTCAGCAACAGAGCCAAGGCGGCTGGTTTTGTGATCCAGCCAAAACCTTGCAACAGATGGTGTATTATATCCTTGGGATGCTCTGCCCTGGATCCCACTTGTGAGCAAGGGGATACTAGCACCTAAAATTAGGTCACTATCTTCTTTTTCACTCGGGGTGTGCAAGTCCCTTCCCTCTGCTTTGGTTTGAGGTGGGGAGTGCCGAGCGTCCAAAGGAAGGGTGAAGGGATCAGAGATTTGGCTCCCTGGCCATATTAATTGAAAGCAGCAGAAAGATGCTCAGATTTCAGCAAGCTCTCATCCATTTCAGATGCCCATCCATCCACCTCTCTTCATATCCTCATGCCCAGGTGCAACAAAACACTCAGACATGGGTTAAAGCTCAGCCAGCCCAAGAGCCCACCCCGCAGAGCTGGGGCAACGCCTCTGGGCTTTGTCAGGAGCTCCTCATTGAGGAAGATTAAATCATTTGAGTTGGGATTCAACATGATTCGGAAAAAAATGATCACCTGACAGTCAGCTGAGGAAGGCTCTGCTGTTGTTTTCAAGGGTTCAAGAGGAGCCTTAGCAAGCCTCCCCTTAAACACATCAGGCCCTTGATACTGGTGCCAGGTAAACATCTGGGAGCCATCAGAAATGAGTGAGTCAGCAGAATCCGACTCCTTAATACGCTGTGAAGCCTGTCCAAACTGGGGACAAAGGGGAGGCCTTCTGGGGTCTGAGGAAGTGAAAAAGCTGCACTGGACTTTGGAAAAGATTCTTTTTTGAAAGCTATTTCCCCAGGTGTCTGCATTTCACAGAAAGCAGAAGAGCTGGTAGCATTTGAAGCCTGGCACGAAGCGCTGCCTGCTAAAGCCACATGCTGGCTGAATTCTCTGCTTCATTATGTCCTCACTTCACCTTGCTCCTCACAGCTATTGATCTCCAACTGCCTCCCTGGAAAAGCAGGGTGTCTGCTCCTCCAGTATGGATCACATCTGTAGCTAAAACTTCCTGGGACTTGGGGAGCTGTAAGCAGAATGAGCTGACAAGGCAGGAAAATGCAAAAGTTAGGAGAGGATCCCAGCCAAGCACCAAAAGCAGCAAAGCAGGGGGGGAGTTAACCTGGGATCAGCTTTTAACCTGAGTCAGCCTGGGATCAACTTTTAACCTGTGCAAGAAAGCCAGTGATCAAGCCACAACTTCCTTAAAGCACTAAACTCCAGGTCCTCTCCTTGCTCACCTTGGAAGCTTTGAAGAACTGTGTTGGCTTCAAAAGAAAAGAGGGATGATAAATTCCTTGACACAGGACATAAGGCTGTCTGCACAGAACACACTATGCATTCAACATCCTCAAGGCCACGGGCCAAAACATCTGGCCCTTCTATTACAATCCACTCCCCCAGAACTCAAGTGGGTGAGTTTCTGTGCAAAACCACACGGAAAACCACAAGGAAAAACCACTGGTAACAGACACAACATGTGGTGACACCGTGAAATTCCTTTTAGATGGGATTTTAGGGCAGAGTTGCATAAACACAGGCTTCCTGGAGTAGCCTACAGGTAGTGCACAGATGCCCACGGGTAGTCAGCTGTTCATGACTGCTCCAGCATCCCTTGGATATTTTCTATGTGTGTAGAAATCCACTCCTGTACTTGCAAACTCCTCCCATTTGTTCAAAATTAATGTTCATTAATCTTGCATTAACCTCAGAAAAGCATCCATAAGGGAAGCTCAGACAGTACTGTGCTATTTTATACCATGCAGGCAACTTTTGGAGAAGTTACTGAAACTGTGACTTCTTTAATAGAGATATTTCTTGCACACACACACACACACACACACACACACATCCCTCCCCAAACCACATTTCAGAAGCAGGGACCAAAGCTTACACTTACCTTGCTGAGTACTTCCAAGTCCCCAGGAAATTGTAGCTCCTCCAAGCCTGCTTGTGGAAAATAAATTATGTATCTGAAATATTTAAACGAGGAGGAGGGGAAAAAAAAAAAAGAAAAAAAAATGAAATAAGTCTTAGGAGGTGAGAGGAATGCACAGTCTCAGCTCAGCAGCTTGTTCCAACTGCAGTCTCACAGAGCTCCCCAGTGGTATTTATGCTCTCCAGGCGAAGAGGACAACCCTGGATCATCCTGTTTGGCAATGGGCCTGTAGTAATAATGAAATGGGGAAAAAAGGGAAAAAAAAAAACCAACCACCAAACCCAAACAGAAAAAAAAAACCCACCACGAAAAGGAGGCAGGAGCAAGGAGCAGAGGGGGTGTCGCTTGGGATCTCAGCACTTTGGAGATGGTCATTGGGGCTCAGCAAATTAGGACCATCCTCCCAAAGGCTGTAATGCAACCCCCGGGAAGAGGGGGGGGGGGGAGAGGAGGAGGAAAAGGAGGAGGAGAAGTGCAGCTGGATGATCCTATAAAGGGGTTTGCTTTGCTCTCGCCCCGCAGTCAGTGCCCGGGCACAGCTCGCAGCCCGGCGGATTCTCCCGAGCATCCTCCCAGCTGCTGAGGGGGGACAGGGGGGCCGGCGACCCCTGAGTGGTGGGGAGGGGGCAATGACAAAAGGGGATTTTCAGCGAAGGACTGAAGCCAGCTGCCTCCCGGGCAGCCACTTCCCGCTTCCCACGGGAAAATCCCACAGCGGGTCCCGCTGCTCCAGGGCTGAGCCAGCCCCGCGGGATCCCAGGGCGAGCGGTGGCTGAGCTGGGTTCCAGCCCCCAGCAGACCCCAGGGCAACCCCCTTTTTTTCCAGAGCTGGAAAAGAGAGATTTATCACCCTCTGCAGTTTGCTCCCAGAGCTCTCCCAGTGCTGACATTCCCCCAGCACACCCCCGGGTCGATCCTGCTGCTCCCACAGCAGGAGCTCAGAGGAAAATAAGGAGTGAGATGCCCAGGCAAGGCTCACCCACCCCTTCCACTGCACGGGTGATGCCCAGAAAGCTCCAGCTCTCACATCAAGCTCTGGCTGTGTCCACTGTTGAGACAGTTTTATACTCACGGTGAAAGGAAATGATTGAGCAAGACAAGCTGGAAGTTCCTTCTTTTTTTTCCTAAGCAAACAAACAGGAAAAAAAATAAATCACTATCCTGTGTAACAACATGAGGGGCTGTATTACAGCACCTCTGCTGCAACAGCCACCAACCCACAGCATCCCAAGTCAGCAGGTCCAGGCATCATCACCCAGCCCCAGCCTGAGGTGTCCCCCTTGCAGAGGTGGCACCAGTGATGGTCCAGCACAAAGGCAGGGCAGCACCCACCTCCTGGCTCTGGCACATCCAAGCACAGCAGCTATGATTTTTCCACATCTACTCTCTAGTCCTCTGGAAAAAAAAAAGTCTTTCCATTCTTCTGAAGTGTCAATATTTATTTCTTGGAGCGAGACACCAATCACACTTATTTACTATTGACATAAGGGAGCTTACAAGGTACTCTGCTGCTGAGCTGCTTGTTTAAACCCCAGCAGTGCTCAACAAGCAGAATGACATTGATCAGATCTGCTCAACGGCGTGTGAGCCAAGCAGCAAATATTGGCAAATCCAAGGAGCAAAAAAGCCAACCCTTCTGAAGTCAGCTCCAAGACATACCTGCTGATTTCATCTCTTACACCACTTTCCTGAGGATTTTTCAAAAAGCAGCAGGTCCGTTCCTGGTCTGTCTTTTCAACTGAGTCATACCTGATGGGATGGAAGAGCCAGTCCTCCCCAGTCAGTCCCAGTCTGGCAGCCTGATACAGCCACGAGACCCTTTCTGGCTGCTCTTCCCCATTGACCACATTCTCCCAGATGTATTTACCAAGAGTTTCTATTTACTTCAAAACAAACTGTGTATGTGACCTGACAACATACAGTCCATCTTTTGGACCTGGCATCTCTAAGCTAAGAGTGATCCAGCACAATTCAGGCAGCTTGCTCCCCAAAAAGTGCTGCCACCAACAGGGACAATGCAAAGACCACACAGAATGGAGCTGATAAGAGGTTCTGCACTGCTTACTTCTAGAATCACCTCATCCTCCTCTAATTTTTTTCCTGTTCCTCTGATTCACTCCAGATCAAAGAGTTTGCTCTATTTGCAGAAGCTTCTTTCATCAGCTGAAAGATGCTGCAGCCCCATTTCCTTGTTTCTGTGAATAAGGAGGACCAACAGTGGTGGATCATTGTACCCCTACATGGGCTGCTACCCCGAAACCACACAGCTCCACAGCCCTGAGTCACAGCTCTCAGAAGGTTCTCATTCCAGTTACCAGAAAGCTGAATTAACTCATTTGAAATCTCACGTACCAGCATGGAAATGATTTCCAGATCGCAGAGAACGTCAGTATTTTGTGATCTCCACAAACATTCCTATGGGAAATTAATCCCTGTAGGGTGGTTTGGGCTGTCTGACCTCTCCATCAACCCCACTGCTTTACAAAGAGTTGATTTTTTAATATATATATTTTTTATTTTTTTTTATATACACCACCATGCTTTCACTGCACTGTGCAGTTGTGCTTCGGGATGAGTGCAGCCCAGAAGGAGATTTTTTATCCATCTAATTTTGTCTCAAGTCAGCAGTTTCAGGTCATATGTCTGACCAAGCCAAAACAATCAGAAGTTACTTTTAATCATTCAGCGTTATTACTGCCTTGATTATAATGTCTCCATTTCATATGTGGTATAAGCCACATAAAGCAGGCTGCATATATAAGTATATATTAGGAGAGAAGGCTTTTAATGTAATAACCAATGAATAGGAAGAGACACAGATTTCACTCTGCCCTAATTGAACAGGCAGACAGCATGTCTTGATTTCCAGCTTCACTGAAATTCTCCTTTATTTCCTATTAAATAGTAGCTCAGTAATAACAGCATCAAATGGGAGCAAAAAGCAGGGTGAGAGACTCAGACTTGCCAACTCCTGTTACTATCTGGTTTTGATTTCCACTCCAGAACAGAGGGAGCACAGGGGGAATAATGGGGATGAAGCAAAGCTGGTGGCAATACAAACCACGCAGAAACTTGGCTGGAATTCCACACGAGATCCTAATGGAGAAGCCCAGACTGCTGAGGGGCACCACTGGGCAGGCAGCATGGCCACACTCATGTTTGGGGGAACCACATCCTCAGCTTCACTGCCTGCTTGTATTTCCACTCCTGCATGGGCTTTGTGTCTGGAAGATGATGCTGTGGGACAGAGGTGGCCAAGAAAGCCCTGTTGTGCCCATCCCTCCTGCAGGGATGAGTTAAGAATGCCCCAGTTTCTTGGCCATTTAGCTTGGTGCTGCCTTGGCATGACACAAAGGCTGCTCCAGCAAATGAATTAACAATGTGGGGATCTGGAATCACTGGCCTGACAGCTGGGCATTTACAGATCTACTCCCAAACACAACTATTATTTGGTGCTGGGAACCCCTATTTATTCTTTCTTGCCTCTCTTCTATTTGGGGACAGCCTGGACAGTGACCACCAGGGTTCATCTGCAGCTTCTTTTCCTTTTTCTCATAATAAAGAACACTTCTCCAGACATTTAATCTGCTGCTGATATGCAAGAAAACCCACTCCCCACATAACTTCCCAAAGCCTCTGCTGTTTTGTCAGTACCTGGGTAAAAAGGCCCACAAGACAAAGAAAGAGGCACCCAAGCAGCAACTTCAGGAATGAATTGCTGAACTTGGAGGGCACTCTACACACAAGTGAAAAGTGAACTATAAAGCACAAAGCTCCTCACCTTGTCACTGCAGCTCACCACGTTTCCTGGTTACATCTCCAGTGAGAGATGCTGGAACACACTGGAAGTACCTGGTACAGATCTGCAGCCTGAAACAGTTCAGAAATATTAACCCAACACCCATTTTGGGAGGTTTTGCTTCCATTGAAGGAGAACTGCAGCCACAAGCTCTGCAGCTGTTACATCTGGTTATTTGCTAATAGAAATTCTTTTGAAATCCTTTGGGTCATTAGAAACAGGCTGGAATAAACCCCAGGGCTGCACGAATCCCCAAACATCTTGGGAACATCGGAGATGACAAAAGTGCTCCACTCTTCATTCCTATTCCAAACAACAAAAAAAGAGATTTCCAGCAGATTTATGGAGATAAGCTCCTTGTTGACAGCCCAGGAGCTCCCTGAAGTCCAGGCAGCAACTTTGGCAGCAGCTTAAGAGCTGCGACACCAGGGACCTGGCGTGTGCCACCGTTGCCCTCTGCTGCAGCACATCCCACCTCAGGAGTGCCATCACCTTGGGGGGATAGTGTGGAAAACAGTCCAGATTCTTAATGAAATACCACACAACCTTCCCTCACTCCCAAATACCTTGGGCTTTTGATAATCTGTCTCTCCCAACCCATCAAATCCTCCCCCTGTGCAGCATTAAGATTTTTCTAACAAGTTTTGGACTCGTACATCTGAAGTTTCTGGTTTTGAAAACTTTAGGTCTTAATGTATCTTTAAAAATAAATCCATTCTAAAAATGCAGTGTAAACATCACTAAACAATCACAAGATCCACGGTGAATTGGAGAGGGGGTTGTCCTGGTTGTTGGTATTGATTTTTTTTTCCTTTTACATAATCACTTGTGAAGCAAATAACCAAAAGGCTGCAAAATCCCTGTTTTGCAACAATGGGAGGAGTTTAATCAAGAAAATAAACTGTGGTTATGTGTTCACATCAGATGATTGCCACATACTTTTTACACTCTTTTCTTTGTCCTTTGAGTAATACACTGCAAAAACCAGATTTTAGCAACAAGTGCATTTGTAATATCCTTAGTGAAAAATAATTTTTAAACCCCCAAAAACTGATGCCTTCTGAGCTACTTCATTTCATACTGAGAGGATTTCAACACTTGTTTTTAAACTGGCAATTACTCACTGCTGCTCCTTTAAAATCATTGATAACATTTCTACCCTGCTCACATCAAGCAAAATGAGTGTATATTTAGTTCTACAGTGACCTTTTTGCAGCAGGAACTCCTTTCTTCTATTCTCTGATCCTGACAACTTTTACTGCATCTACATAGGTGGTTTTTGAACAGGAAAGGTGGATATAAAGTTGTGATATCAATTCATTTTCTCTTCTTTTACTCCAGAGGGTAAGGCACAACACATAGGAAAAGCCCTTGGAGCTCCCAAAGGAACACAGTATCTTCAACATCAAAAATCTCCTTATAAAAACCATCAACCAGGGTATTCTCAGGACTAGGCAAAGCTGTATTAGGTTATGAAACAATGATTTAAACACTGAAGTATTAATCCATCACTCATGCAGCAAGCTACCCTCAGCAGAAAATGTAATACCAATTTCCCATGAATTGTACATGAGCTCATTCCTTCTCATCCTGCTCTTCCCTTCTTCCTCTCATTTCTTCACTTTACCCTTTTTCAGGCTGTTGCTGCTGTGTTGGACTTCACTCAAACCACTCATCACTCAGCAGCATCCACTCCAGGTCAAGCACTGTGAGTCCTGCAGTTCATGAGTCACCTACGAGTGAGAAAACCAGTTTTGTTATTCACATCCAGGCTCAGACTGACACAGTTTCCTTTCCCAAAGTCAGCAGAAGATTTCAGGATAGCAAAAGTTCAGGTGAGTTCACATAGGTCACAAGCTCAGCGAGCAAAAAGCTGAACTTCATTGCTTGTAAGCAACAACCATCCCCCCCAGATAAAAAGAGTATTTTATTACACCTGTATTTGTAATTCACAAAGCCACCTACAAGCAGATCAGACATCTCTAAAGAGCATAAGGTTTTTTTGCTAGGAAATGTTTCACCATCAATATCAATGACATGATGCCCAGTTTATTTCTACTAAATATACCCAATTTCCTACCTGCAAACTCACTAAAAAGTTTTAAGTAACATGAGTCAAAACTCGCCAGCCAAACATCTTGGCCAGTCAAACCCCAGTCAAAAATATATTCAAAGGAATATATTAATTGCTGAGCAGCTCATATTTGATCTGGACTATACTGGTGAGCCCATACCATCAGAAACATATCTTGCCATAGCCCACTGGTTACAGGTAAAAGTCACAGCTACAAAAGTTTTTTCTGCAGTACAGAAAACTACTTCAACCAGGGTGCAGAAACAGGACAAATGAGTACAGAAATATCAAAATCTATTTCTTTCCTATTTAGAACATCCCTCCTCAGCTCCTCCTCAGCTTCAAATTCAAAGCAAAACCCACACCTCACCAGCATTGGCCCTGGGGCAATTCCCACAGTGGGTGGCCTCACACTGGGAAAGCCTGGAAGCACCAGCCCTTTGGCAGCACCCTGGCACAGTGCCCCACTAGCCCCAGCTCTGGGGCACCGTGCCCAGTGAGCAGTCAGGAGCTGAGGTTTTCCCTGCAACTGGGCAAAATCAAAGCAAGCTTTGGGCAGAAAATTCTTTCAGAGTTGGTGGAATGTCATCAAAATCTAGAGCAGAAAAGTATTAATAAAATTTGCTGCTCAATGAAAAAAACTAAAATAACACATTTGGATATCCAGAACTGAGAGAACACCAGGAAAACTCCTCAGCATCAGAACTGTGGTCGTGGTGTTAACACTGTTTAGGGTGACACTACAGTTCACCTAGCATAAGAAACAGAAGATCATTCATTCATCATCATCCAACCCCAAAATGCCTCAGCCCAACCATTCCCACTCTCCAGGGTAGAGAATTCCAGAGGTGAATCCAGGAGGGTTTTCTTCAGGTTTGAAGACCAGACCTGGTCTTGCTGCTCATCCTGCACCTGGGAGTTTTGATCACAAACTGCCCTAGACAATGACACGGGGCAAACTGCAGCCACCATTTCCCAACTCCACTGCCAGCTCCCTCCTGGAAGCATCCATGAGTGAGCTCCTCCTTTCTCTGAGGTGACTCCTTGCTGGTTGACTCATGCAGGACACACAGGACAGAAGCCCATGTGCTGAAACCAAAGGTAGTTACCAGGCTGCTTCCTGCTCTTGAAAAAGCCAAGGTTGCTTTTCATGGAAGACCTGCACAGATGGACCATTCAAAGTGCAATAAAATCAGCAGCACAAAGAAAAGCTACAGGAATTTACTGCAAAATAAATTCTAAAGCTAATTTTATTTCCATTGATTTTCAGAAAATAACTTTTAAGGTGACGTTTAGAAATAAAAAGTTAAATAAAAAACACTAATGAAAGGAGTAAACTAAATTGGTCAGATTATACACAATTTAACTTTTTAGTGCCTGTTTCAATGGCAACAACAGTGACACCTCTCCAACAGTGCAACCAGCACATGCCACCACTATCAGCACATCAAGGATTAAGCAACATCCAGATTTTTTTTATCACCTTCAGCAGCAAGGAAGGCAGTCAGAGGCTGATGAAGAAAATATTTGTACCAAAGTTTTCAATGAAAAAGTCAGCTAGCTAAAGAAGTCAAAGGCAAACACAACAAGAACAACCTTTGTGGGGTGTTCACACGGAGTACAGAAGGGATTAAACTCCATTTTCCTCAGCCCCCAGCCCTGTGGCTGTTCTGGGCTGACCCATCTCCTCTCCCTTCCCTTCTCTCTTCAAAGTTCAGGAACATTTCCAAAGTTTAAGAGATTGTAAGAAACAAAACCATCCCGTTGGTACCTTCCAGTAGTCCCACCTTGCAAACAGTCCCAGTTTCTTGGGTGGAATTTACACTGGAGGAAAAACAAAAGCCACACAACACACCTTAAACCAACTTTGTGACTTTTATTGATGGGCGACAACTTTATACTTCTAGATATCACTAAACTGTGTACAATTAGGAACTCAACATTATAGGAGAGCAGACAGCAAAATTAAACAAAGCAGACTTAAAGAAATATCAATCTTAATTATCTTGCCCATTTGTGTTTTTTTTTTTAATTTCATGTACACAGAAGCATAAATGCAGTTTGAAATTTCTTAATAGCAATAAAGTTACAATCACCCATCTATAGAGACTAACATCTTAACTCCAAATATTTGCTCTGCAATGTGTACTTAAGCAGTTTCTCATCACACAATTGTTAAAACGTGTCTTCCTCTCAGGAGCCAGCAACTCTGCATTTGGGAGGGTTGGACATTTGTTTTGAAGCACACAGGACCATTTCCATCTCATACACATCAGCTCATATTTGTTTTCTTTTTAACCACTTATCAAAAACTATCGGGGGAAGCAGAGAGCGCTTTAATTTTTTTTTATTATTATTAATATTTTTTTCTTTTTTTAAAACTTTTTTTTTTTTTTTTACTTAAGTAAAGATAAAACATTTTCACAGAAATCTACAAGTTCTGTTGCTGGTGCAGGGTTTTCTACTACGCAATTAGAAAGTGGGAATCAAATGCAAATCCCCTTTTATGATCTTAGGATTCAGCATTCATTCAGATTAATTATTTTTTTTTTAGTCATCATTTGGGGGGGTTTTGGTTTTGGGTTGGTTTTTTTTTTTTGTTGTATTTTCGTGATTCAAAGACTCTTTCAACCGAGTGACTTCATTCTGCTAAGTCAAAAGTCAACACAAGCTACGTTGTGCACAAACCCAGGGTCGTTTCTTTTATCGCTCTATCCCGTAGTTGCAAGGGAAAATAAAAAAAGGGAAAAGAAGAATAAAGGAGAAAAAAGGAAATAAAAAAGGAAAAAAGGGGGAAAAGGGGAAAAATGAAAAAAAGGGAAAAAAGGAAAAGGGGTAAAAAGGGAAAAGGAAAAAAGAAAAGGGAAAAAGAAAAAAGGAAGAAGAAAAAATGGAAAACTAAAAAAGGAAAAAAAAGAAAAAAGGAAAAGATAAAACAGGAAAAATGAAGAAAAAAGGGGAAAAAAAGGAAAAAGGGGGAAAAGGAAAAAATTAAGAAGGGATAAGAAATAAAGGAGAAAAAAGGAAAAAGAAGAGGGAAAAAAAAAAAAGGAAAAAATGGGAAAAAAAAAA
>VYZU01070904.1:27428-38339 GCA_013401355.1 Ceyx cyanopectus
TGAAAAACACCTTCTCACAACAGTAGCATGAAAATAAAGGCCTATTCACAGGAGGGTAACAATGATGGAAGTAATATGAGTAAGAAGTAAAAAACCACTTCAAAAGTTGTTTTGCATTAACCAGGAGATATTTGTCCTTCAAGAAGTCCCCTGAAAAACAAAGTGAGCTGCTAGGTAGGTAACCCAAAAATGAGGAAGGCATCAGGATTAGTTGTTATGGAGACATAATTAAAAAAAAATATGCTGGGTCTTTTAGAGGTTCTGAAGGAACTTCAAAGATAAAAATGAGTTATAACCTCACTTTGTTTTTCTACTAAATCTTGATTTTTATTTAATTATAACCAATCAACCCAAAGTTACTGTCTGAAAACCTGAAATTCGACTCAGAACTGCAAAAGAAAAATGTTTTTTCTTCCTAGAAATTATGACATTCTCAAAATGACTGTTTTAGTCATTTTTGAGTTTTAAATGAGAAAAATCTCTTCACTGAAAAGGATCAGCATATTATTTTTCAATACTTGGCCTGGTTCTGGTAGAACCTACAGAGTGTGGAATAGAAACTCATCTGGTAAAAGTATTATCTCATTACATGACTGAAAAGTAAAATCTTAGGGCACTGAAGCAAGCAGATTTTGGAGGGTACTTGACTTCTTCATGCATCTGAGCTATCTAATTACAAGGATTAAGCATTTAAGATTAACATTTCAAGCAGAAAGTCTCTACAAAATCCAAACTTTAAGAGAAATCATTCACACCTATTTGGAAGATACTCCTTTCATACCTATGGGTTATGCCCACAATGTGCGAAGACCAGAATCCAGATTAAAATAATCAGAAGATAATAATTATTTTTACTAAGAGCTTTACCAGTAGTCCTAAGTTCCCCTTCTGTAGGTGCAGATGCAACAGTTCTTCACAATATGTTTTGAGAATCAGTATCTACAAGTACTCCAGCTAACACCTAGTGCAGGTTCTACTCCTATTTAGTGCTTAAGTATCACTGAGAAAAATCAACCTTTTCAGACTGACAGAAGAACTTCTATACCTGGTTCCATCTCTTTACTTTCATGTTTTTTTCTTTTTGTTCCTGAACAGCTCCTCCCCCTTATTCCTTCCTTTTATATCACAACACTTCAATCATTTTAATTGCCCTTTTCCAGAAATTCTCCAACTGTGAAGATTATTTTTCATGAGCTGATGACCTGAACACAGCATTACTGACAAGATGGGTTTTTTAGGGCTGTGGGCAGCAAACCACTGAGCTGTATAGTGCCAAGGACATTGAATGGAGGTGGTAATTTCTGATTATTCAACCAGAGACAGAGATACTGATCATCAGATTTTAGTGAGGTTCTAGATGGATTTCTACCAGGCTACCACCAATGTGTATTTTCACTTTTGATTTAAAGTGAAATGGGTAAGCAAAACTCACCAGGAACAGCCACACAGATGACTACACAAGTGTTCTGCTGCAAGTCTTCTGCAAGCTACAGGGTGCTTTAAATGATACTCTGAAGAGCTGCTCCTGGAATCAGTATGTTAAGATCAGCTAAAAGCTACTGTACTTCTAACAGTAGGTATTACCATCACAGTTCACCCTGGTAATTTAATATACACACCAGTTAAATCTCCATCCAATTACTACACCAGCTCAGAAAACACACCTATTTCCAGATGTGGTTTTGTTTCAGACTTCACTCTCTTCCCTTGCACTGGATGTGTTTTACTGCTGCAGGACACTTGGAAAAGGTTACTCCTACCTCTTTTGTCCAGACAATAGCATCTATTTGTAAAGCAAAAGCTGTATAAAATCCTTTACAAAAGAGTTCAGCATTTGGCTGTAAAAAGGGGTGAGAAGAACACACCTCTTGCTTGGTTTTGGTGGTGTAACCCTGGACAGATTCTCTTGCCACCAAGCTCTCCAAGGCGTCCTGGACGGTGCGGATCTTGTCTGACTGGATGTCCAGTTGCAGGGTGAAGAAAGGCTGCAGTGTTGCAGACTCCTTAGAACTCTGCTGGTAAACCACAGATCTACAGGAACAAAAAAAAAAAAAAATCAAGTTTAAATGTAAGAAAACAATCATTTTCCACAATACAAAACCTCCATGGTCACTTGATTTATTAAGCCAAAGGCTAAGCTGAAGAAGCACCAACCTGATGTAACTGATTGTTCACATCCACTAAAAGGACACTAGATGGGACTGTATTGGAATTATTTATGGAATGATTAAACCAGTTATTGAATCAGTAGCAAAAGCTTAAAAGAAAAATAGTGGCATTTTTGATCATGTATTTAAGAAGATTCACCTCTGGATCTTTCCATGTTAAAAGTTTGAAGATTATGTTTTCCAGCAGTGCAAAATCCTAGTGCTTATCTAACTGTCAAGGCTACAGCTGCTTCCAGATTTTCCAAGGAAAACACACACATTTTTTAGTCACTTCACCAAGACCAATTTTACAGTGATTTTAAATTGTTTGCTTCAACCTTGCCCTAGGAAATATCAAGTCTGCACCATCAAGGCCTGGCATTTCCTTTTCCTCCCATCACTTTCCATGTCCAGACTTTGTCCATGTCCTTTTTACATAAACTGGGAGGCTTTCAGAAAACTGTCAGGAGCAACAACCCAAGGCACAAGAACATGTTTCCTGGCTTTTTTTGGGGGGGTTATTTTTGTTTGAAGAGTATTCAGTCACAGCCTTTAAGTAGCCTGGCTTGATGATGACTGTTTTGTGCACTGGTTTTCAGTCACAGCATCACTGCACTGAGTGGATTCTTCCCAGTTTTGCTGAAAACCATCCATGGCTCAAGATATTTTTTAAATTATTCATTATTTATTATTATTATTATTTTGAATGCAGTATATACATTAAAAAGACCCAGCTGCTATAAAACTGTGGTTTTTCACAGCCAAAGAAAGAATTCACTGTATCATTATGCCTTGTTACAAAGCCTGAGAGTAGTAAGATAATTAACACAGATTAATTGATGCAGCCAAGCTGGAATCTGTGTGTTGTATGACTGCTAATGTAAAGATTTAATGTCTTTACTGCAAAATCCTATGCAAGGAGCCCCTTGGAATCAGGCAGAGCCCTGAAGCACCAACAGAGAGCCAAAGCATCTTTCTATTGGCAAATACATCTCCAGAAGAGGAAAGAGAGTGTCTGAAAAACAGGAGCATCTTTATTTTGCTTTAATGCTTCCTCCTTGGCTATATTTAAGGACAAAACCTTCAACACATGGCAAAGAGCAGGGTTTGGACAAACAAACCCTTCACTGTGTAAGTCTGGCTGCTTTTGGATTAGCTCTGGAAGCTAAATGACCATTCTTTAGTGCAATCATCAACACAGAAGTGGTAACAGCTCCAGTTTTCAAGGCTGTGGATTAAAGATTTAATTAATTACATGGATAATATTCTGAAAATAGAATGTTTAGGAAAAAAAATGTTAGAAATTAAATTGCAGCATTTGTTCAAAACCTTTTCTTCAAAAGGGATAAGCAGAATCTGATTTGATGGACTATGATTTTCCATAACAATCTCACTTATTAGAATTACAAATTTCAGCTGGTCAAGGGGAAAATGCATAATTTCCAATTAATAACTATTCTCCAGTACTGTTAGAACTCTAGAGCAAGAATTTTTCAGGAAAACAAGCACTGCCCTTTGCTACTCTTCTTAAATTACAGCAATGTAACTGATAGTATTTGCTTTTAAAATAACAGTGCATTTTGAAGGGAGAAGTTGGTACTAAAGGGAAATACTCTGCAGAGTTCTAACTGCCTAGTGAGCTAAGCCTGCATGACAAAGATCTGAAATTCACATGAGCTGAAAGTCAAAAGGGGCTCCTGATTTTCCACCTTACCAATGCTCATCAATATATAAAGAGGGGGTGTCAAGAGGAGGGGGTCAAGACTCCTGTCAGTGGTGCCCAGTGCCAGGACAAGGGGCACTGGGGACCAAATGGAAACCAGGAGGTTCTGTTTGAGCAGGAGGGGGAAGTTCTTTGGTGTGAGTGTGCCAGAGCCTGGCCCAGGCTGCTCAGAGAGGTTGTGGAGTCTCCTTCTCTGGAGAGATTCCAAACCCACGTGGACACTACAGTGCTGGGCCCCCTGCTCTGGGTGACCCTGCTGGTGACACCAGCTGATACCCAGAAGTCCCTTTGAACCCTTTCCAGTCCATGACAGAACTATCTTCTTCTAGACACTGAAGTCTCTCACTGCTTAAGACTTCCTTTGTTTTAATTGAGCAATTACACCTAAATAATCATTGAACAGGCAATTAAAGCCTTAAGACAGCCTGAAGTTTCCCAAGCCAAAGATGCCAATTCAACCCGTTTTTTTAGCTGCTTTTCCTACTTAATTTTTCCAATTTAGTGGAATTCTACTGGCAATTCTGTGTTCAATCCTTCCTACCTCCACCCTCAGCCTCCTGGGATGAAGCTTTTCCAACGTCACAACATGGGATTCTGTTCCCTGGTTTAGAGGTTAAATAAAGTGGGTTTGGGAGCAGCAAACAGCAGATGTCAGAGTGGACCCTGTGGCTCTGCTGCACAGTGCAAGTTCTGGCCTCTCTTTGGCATTATCTTTGTTTTATGGCATTTTCTGTGGACTGCCACAGTAGACAGCAGTCTTTTTGTGTTCTTCACCTCCAAACTAATGGAATCATGTAGAGAACTAAACAATCCTGACCACAATAAATATACTGAGGGTATTAACAATACCTTGGGTAGGTGAACATACAATCCAAGTGGAATTTCATCAGTACCTACAAACATCTGTCTGCCCATTTCTATGGAAAATATAATTTTATTTGCCAGCTGTCTGACTGAAATCCCAGAAGAATCATTTCAGTGCCTTTCACTAGCACTAGCCCACATTATTCACACCTCTAGACTGAATACCTGGCAGCACAGGGACTCAAACACTAGCAATTAAATGTCTGTCTCAAATTTAAAAATAATTCTTCAAGTCTAGCATTCTTGTTTTGGAATATGTTTTTAGCAAGTGTTTACCTTGCTTTCATTTTAAATTATATATTTCTCCAAACAAGTCATGAGGCTTCCTTGCCAGAAAAATAATCTTTCAGTATCTGCTTTCTGCCTTCATCTGGTATCAGACCTGAATGTAAGTAGTGTCCCACATTCTTTCCATTCCTGTGACATCTTGTAGTAATTTACATTTTTCCCAGCTTCTTTCACTTTTTATCTTAACTATTACACAGAGTTTTCCTGCCTCTGGGAAGTATAAGTGGCCAAATTACCATAAGCTTATAATTATAAATAAAATTAAATTGCATTATTTTTATTTTATTCTTTTACTGACCAGATTTAACACTTAGCAAATCTCAATATCCCTTAGTAACCTTATTTACAAAACAGGTCAAGACTCCTCAGAGGTCACAAAAATTAGGTAGCTCTAAAGCTCTTTGGAATTCTAAGCCACCAACATACAAGGCACATGTTTCCAACTCCTAGATGCAATTCAGGGCTTTTTTTTCCCTTTTGTTCTCTAACTACCTGTTCTTTTCAGCCACTTTAAAAAATTCAGACTCTACAATTAGTCACAGAATTGATCACTGAGCAATCCTTTGATCATTCTGGTCCATCTTGTGTTGCATATCAAAAGCTTGATGGTAAAACAGTCACCTCTCTGGCCTGCCTCAACAAATGGTGTCACAGCCTCTTCCATCCAACTGAAGGTGATAAATACAGAAAGCAAAGCAGAAGAAAACAGAAAACAAAAAGGCAAAGCAGCCTGCAGTCTCAGTAGCTTTTCTGTGTGACTACTGTACCTTATATGACCACCAAAAATATCAGTAATGGGAGTCTGCACAAAGTCAGCCTGGCGAGTGACCGAGGACTTGTTGCGGGGTCCCACTTGCTCCCACTCATCCTCACTGCCTTCCCCTTGTTCCTCTTGCTCCTCTTCTTCAGGAACAGTCTGAGCCTCTGGGCCATTGGAAACTGAGAGTTCTGTAAGTGAAGAAAAAAAAGAAGCTTTTTTTTTCCCCTTTTTTCTCCTTTTATTTTACAAATAAAACACAGATAAAGAATTTGAAAGGCAAAAAAGTCTCAATAAAAAATAGTTTTTCAGGATAAAATGTTGTCATTTACTTTCTCAAATCTGATTTGTGAAAACATTTTATCCTGAAAGTATTTTTGAGTCTCACTCATGGCTTTAGGATTTAGTCTTTAGCATTAAAAGAATGCAGTTCACTGATGACTGTATGTAAACAGATAGAGTTTTCTAGCAAAGTGTGATATATTTTTAGTAGCAAATTTACAGGGTAGAAAATTAGAAAGTCAAGTGTTATTCTGGAAACATAATTATGCCATTATTAAATACAACTACTTTTCTGCACAGATATTTTACAGGGAACCCAAGGCTTAGCAAATATTTTCTTTACAAGTGCCAAAGTCAGGAGGCTATAAACCACACACAGCTGAAGAACAAAATATGGAATGACCATTTTATATTATAAAAAAAATTACCCTACTAAAGAGAAATTAGATAACTAGTGATCTTAATTCTATACTTGGGTCATACTTGGCTAAGACTAACAGCCTTTTGTTTCATTTTTCATAAAGGCCCCAAACATAAAGCCACTGTAAATTGAAGTGGCATTTTACTCTGCATACAAATTCTGCTTCCAAAGAAAATTTTTCTCCAACTTTGCCCATAAGAATTTTTAAATTATTTAATATGTCCTGGGTTATATTAGATATAAATGAGCCATTAGTCTAGAAGTTTCCACTTCCAAAAAAATAAAAAGTCTTAACAGTGGTTTAAAGATCATTGAAAAACCACACTGATGTATTTTTCAACTACTGTAGTGAGAGCCCAAACCCCAGGAAACAATTGCAGGTGGTATGAATGGCAGAGCAATGTATCTGTGCTTAACAAGAGCCAACTGCAGTCAGCCTCAAATAATACTCAACTGCAAAAAATATATTAATATATTTAAAATAATCTATTTTGCAAATAATGCAAAACTGTAATTCAGAAATTAGTTGTTTAGGAGGATCAGGTCTGTATTTTATTATTATTATTGTCATTCAGAGTATTTACAGAATGATAATGTGTTTCCAAATAACCAGAAAGACTTTAGATCATTTCTAACTGGACAGAACAGACTCCTTTTATCCTCTGAAGAGCTTTTAACAAAAGATGATTTGTTCATGTCTTTGAAACCCCTGAACTATGGCATTCTATCCCTATCTCAACATCACACACACAAAAAAAGGAAAAAAATTCAAAAGAAACTGAGTTCACCATTTAAACAAATAAATCCACTAACTTTCATTATGTGGAGAGAGAAGTTTCTTTAGGGTCAGCATTTCTTCATGTAGTCCATTGAGGATAAATCCCAAGTATTCTTCAGCATCCTCTTGCCTGCCCTGAATAAAATATGGAGACCTGTTTTTTTTTCAATTATTATATGACATTCATGTTTTCATTTCAACAGAAGATTCATGACATTGAACATTTAGCTTTTGCAGATTAATTTCACTGACTTACCAGCCACTCAAGTCTAAGTTGTAAAGTCAAAGTTTAAATTTTAGTATAACCACCCCTAATTTTTAACCAGTTCAAAATGAAACAACACAATAACTGAGAACCTGCCATAAGTAGTAAGTACACCCCTGAGCTGGATGCAAACACTTCTGCATTCTTCCCAATACAAACTCAATTTAACACTTGAATTAGGTTTTTTCTCTCTGTTTCTATTAATAGTAATATCAAAAGTTGCTGTCAAACTATTACATTGCCTTTAAATTGAAGCTAAACCTGAACTAGTATTTTGAAGTCTCTGTGGACCTTCCACCATTCCAATCTGACTCCCAAGCAGAAGCAAACTGCTCATTTCTTAAATATAACTCATAAGTTTCTTCTTTATAAAAAGAAATGTTCCATTCCAACAGTAATTTTCTCATTATTCTGACATATCAAACTGCCAAGCTTATAATTAACATCCTCCTATAATGTAAGTCCTAAGACTGTGTGGATTTGTTATAGTGAACTATCCAACTAGTGGTAATTTGGCACAGAACCTGTTGTGTGGCTTCTGAACAGCAACTGCCTTGCAATGCAATTGCAAAAGTCAAAGCTTCCCAAGTCCCACCTTTTCTGACAGACTTGACTTGATAACTGTCAAAAGTCTGTAGATGTAGGTAGGTTCAAAGGCAGCTCCTGGTCGGATGTCTCTCACAATTTTATCACCCAAAGCTGCAAGGGAAGAGAGAAGAATGTGTAAATAACAATATATACAAGTTTTTTCTACACTACACCTTAATGGTCTCTTCAAACATCACTACATTTTGGAATCCAAATTAGTTTTATTACTATTTTAATGACTCGAGCTCAGAAGTTTTAAGCTACTGCTCTTTTATCCATCAGTGTCTTAAAAACATCTTGCATCACCTTCCAAAGACATACAGATGGTCTGGAAAAGTTACTACTCTCTTTTTACATATACCTGAAGATTAACTAGAAACTCTAGTCACCCTAAGAGTTCTATTTAAATTTTGGTACTTTTTTTTTTTATATAAAGAGCTTCCTGAAACCTGAAATCTTTTCTATCTTTGCAGTTTTACTCAGTGCAGAAGAACAAAACAAAAACCAAGCAACAGTTTGACAGAATTCAACCTAATGGCAACTTGAGGCCTCTGAAACCATACTTGAAAACTACACAATATAATAAATAAAATGACCTAGAAGTATAATAAAAGTTGCATAAGACAGTGAGATTTGTTTTACAGAAACAAAATTGAAGCAGCAAACCACAGAAATGTCTGAACTGCCTGGAAATCTCTGGAACAACCAGCTCCTCGTGCTATTTTCTTATAATGTTACAAAAACACATTCCTGAAGCTGGTTTTATTTCTGTCAGTTTTTAATCTCCAAAGCCACTGCTTTAAAAAAGAAATAAATAAAAATCTACAAGGTAATTTATTAGCATAAAAAAAAAAAAAAGCTAATTCTCACTATATAATCATCACTGATCCTAAAGATGTATTAGCAAGAATGAAACTTTACACTGAAATAGCACATAGGATGGGGAGGAATTAAAAGCCAGAAGATGCCTGCAGGCAACTGCTACCTGCAAGAAGGGCCTAAGGCCATTATTTTCTTCAAGATGAATACTAGTATTTAAGGAAGACTTACAGACTTGAGCAAGTTGAGAAAGCAAACAGCAAATATCTGAGGAAGAGGAGTAAAATCCAGTGACTATCTAATGATTTTGTTAGAAAGGACATGTTCTTACAAGACTTGCTGACAAATAAACTAACCTTCCACAGAAATTATTCTTATTGCACTTGCATATTTGGGCAACCAAAAGCCAAACTAGCAGGTGCACTTTTTGACATGGATCACCAGTATGCAAAGCAAACTTTAAGATACCAAACAATCCCCAAAGTCCCACGAGGCACTAAGAGGATCAACCACTAGTATTTCAAGGCCTCAAGGACATCACACAGTGCAGATCCTTACCCCAAAGCCTTCTCATTGGGATTTTAAGGCTCTTCTCCCCCTATTCCCACTCACCTTGTTTTGCTTTAGGAGGTACAGGCATATTAGTGAACTCATTCATTAAACGAACACTGAAACAGAATGGAAGGAACAACTAGACATGAGCAGCAAGTTAAGACTTAGAATGACAAAAAAAATTACATTATTGTCATTACTACACTGCCAATAAAAAAATATAAATTATTGAAGAGTAACATAATGAAGTTATAAAAATTAACCTGACCGCTGCCAATGAAACCAAGGTGTTACGTTAGTTTTTGCAGCTCTAATTTTTTTTTTACATATTAAACACTACTGAAAAGTGATATTCCTCAGGCAACAGGAAGGATCTTCCTTGACTAGGAATTGTAAAGCACCAAAGTTCATTACAACAGCCACGTATCACCAAAAACCCCACAGAAAATAGACTTCTGGCTACATCCCAACATCCAACAATTGCAGTCAACCATTTGTTAGGTATTTCTGAACGAGCTTTACTCAGATCACAGATGATTGATGGCTTTTTTTTTTGTTTTAAGCAAGCTACTTACAAACTGTCTATCATTGGTGTTGAGGTACACGGCCGCTGCGATTTGGAATACATTGGAATGGACTTCATTAAATGATACATTGGAGGGCAAGCAACCAAGGCTTGCAGGGTCTAGCCAGTGGCATTAAGGAAATATTCAACAAATATAAGCTGCATTTTAACCCAATATTCCATTCTATTTTCAATTGTATGCAACACAAATGCAGAGCAGTCCAATAGCTAAGCTGGAACAGAAGGGTGAACTTTTCTCACTACTAATGTATAGGTCTTTTAACACAATTATCTTGGCATCTTGTAACATGCAGTTATTTCACTGACATTTTCATTCTGTCAAAAACTGAATTAGAGGAGAATGAAACAGTTCAGGAGCAGGAGAGGAAAAGAACTGTCATGGGCAAGACTTGATCAAATTAATATGAAAATTGCCAAGTGATCACCTGGGACATGTTTCCTGAAGAGAATAAAAGGCAGCTGACAGACTTCAAGTTAAAGGTGATGATTCAGCCCCAAAACCAACCCAAAACAACCCTGTTGTGATGTGATGTATTCTGCAGTGTAAAGAAGTGTCTGAAGCAAACCAGAAAAACTATGGTGTATGTTGGAGAAAATACTTTAAAACCATCCAAATCTGTGCTACTTGAGAAGAGTGAATAGAATAATGTATAAAAAGTGTGGAGGGGCAGGGAAATGACAGGAGAGGCAGCAATGTCAACAGCAAAAAAAGAGATGAACTTGATCCCTACAATGTGCAAAGCCTGAGTAACAAATTCCCATCTACCATTTTAAGACTGAAAACATGGAAGCTAATGCATATAACCAGATGGGTGCAGAATGGTTATGTAAGAAAAGCTGA